>LGRX02033101.1:0-73902 GCA_001247695.2 Cymbomonas tetramitiformis | reverse complement strand
GAGTTATGTGACACAGCACCTCTCGCTTCGCTCGCTGCATTGTGACACATAACATCCAGTTATGTGACACTCCTACACTACAGTACCCCCCTAACTACCCTAGCTACCCAGTAATCACATCTGTAGAGCAAGACTAGGATCTCGGAGACTCAACAAAGATCTAATTGAAAGACCTGAAAACATGCCAAGCTCCAACATGAAAACACCAACCACTAATCATCGGTGCAAAATATGCAGCCCATCTTGACTTGAACTCAGCGGACATTGAGCACGCGAATGTATGATCCTGCTTTGAACATTCTGCTAGAAAAGCAGTCTCAGGCAGTGAGACGTGCGAGCAAGGGATGAACCGAAAGCCACGAGAATGACATTAGATGGAATATAAGGTTATTCTCTAGGAACTGTCACGTGTGACCCACCAAAGGTGACAGGCCGGGATATCGATATCGAGGTCGATCTCGACTGTCGATACCGATATTCCAGCACACCACCTCACCTGAGGTGGGACACACAAGCTAGTGACAGTGACAAACACACCACCCTGATTAGTTAAGTGTTAAGGCTCCAAGCCTGAATAGTTATCTAGTCAGCAGCATGTCACAGTCCGGAGTGCTAACACACAAGATCACAAGTAAGCATATAGAGCATGCTAGTGACAACTAGGTAAACAAATGCTGAGTGGCTAAGTTTCAATTTTCAAAATCTGCCCGTCGAGTGGACGTCTAAACGGTAAAAAATCTGCTGATTCCCATAAATTCAGAGCACGCTCGTGTTCGGTCTTGCACTCAAATCTCCGATGTCATCAAGCAATTCAGAGCACGCTCGTGTCTGGTCAACGGCTAAGATCTCTGCTGGCGATTGGTACTAGTAGGATTCCCGAAATAAATGCGGTTACCAAAACTGCCCTCCTCTGGGGTCTTACAACGGTGCACATCGAATCACATAGAATAATACTGTGCCGGATCCAACCAGAAAAAAATAGAGCCGCCGCCAGCTAGTGTCGCGAGTAAATCAACTGAAACAAAGAAACAAAGTACAGCCGACAAGTGTCGTGAGTAAATCAACAATTAAAAGAGATAGAAAGCCGCCGCGCCCGGACGGATACGTCGCAAAGAAACAAAAGAGAAACCAATCAATAGTAATAGCCACCATCATCGTAGCCATCGTAGGCACCACCACCGTCGTAGTCCCCATGGCCACCATAATCGTCGTCGTAATCCACGAAGTCAGACTGTCCGCCGACAGCAGAATCGTCGGAAAATCCCGGACCACCCTGGTAGAGCCGGTGGTCTACGTGAGCATGCCCATGCGCGTTGTGGGAGGCCTCCCAAGCCTCCCACTCCGCAGCGGTGTAACCGCCCTCAGCGGTTTCGTAATCGTCGTTGGCCTCGTCGTCCCGGGCCTCAGACTGCTCGTAATTATTAGAAATAGCGTTCTCTCCAAGTGGAGAGTCATCTGCTGGCTCCTCGAACGAATCAACTCCAGGCTCGAGGGGAGCACCGGACTGAGAAACTCCCAAGTGGGGTAGGGAAACAACGGATTCCGAAACATACTCTTCTTCACTAAAATCTGACTCGTCCCAGTACCCTGGAGGGTTCTGAGACCCATCATTCTCGTCCTCAAAATCAGACTCGTCCCAGTACCCTGGAGGGTTCTGGGAGTCATCTTGATCATCTACCGAACCGCAAAGAGCATCCACATGATCGGTCGAAAAATCATCGGGGCTCTGAAAAACAGTAGCGCCAGCAGCAAAGGACCCTGCCGGCCGAGAGTCGAGATAGCGATGAATAACTTCACGCTGCACAATAGTGCGAGCGTGCTCCCTCGGCTCAGCGCGAGCCAAGGGGGTCCGTGGCAAATTCTGCGGAATGAATGCTGTTTGCGTAAAAACATCGGACCCAAGATCGACGAGCGAAACTTGGGTCTCACAGTCAGCTGAGAGCACAGAGGTGGGTTGGTAGTGCGTCGATAAAATCGCACCACCAACCCCAACGCCCTCAGACGCAATAGAAATCTGCAAAATGACTGGCGGGGTCTCCAAACAATCTGGCTCCGTCGAAACGCCCACGCCAGGGACTGGAGAAGCGGAAACAACGGCTGCAGCGCTCTGATAAAAAGAAATCACGCCGCGCAACATGGAGCAAACTGTCAGCAACTTCCGATGCCCCAGAGATGCCCCCTTCTCCAACTTACTGTCCGCCGATGCCAGGAGAGCCACCGCCTCTCCCAGGGTGCCAGGCAAAGAAACAACTTCCGGCATTAAGCTAGTCGCACGCCTCCCCCACCAGAGGTGCTTTCCTGAATAAATCGTGGGCGGGTGAATCACACCCGGACTGAAACGAACGGAAATAAGCTAAATATGACCGTCCATACAATCAGAAAGATAAACACTCGAAGGTGAGTGGGCTCATAACCTGCTAGAAACAGCAAGTCAAGGCAGTCAGACGTGCGAGCAAGGGATGAGCCGAAAGCCACGAGAATAACATTAGATGGAATATAAGGTTATTCTCTAGGAACTGTCACGTGTGACCCGCCAAAGGTGACAGACCGGGATATCGATATCGAGGTCGATCTCGACTGTCGATACCGATATTCCAGCATGTTTGTCACTGTCACTAGCTTGTGTGTCCCACCTCAGGTGAGGTGGTGTGCTGGAATATCGGTATCGACAGTCGAGATCGACCTCGATATCGATATCCCGGTTTGTCACCTTTGGTGGGTCACACGTGACAGTTCCTAGAGAATAACCTTATATTCCATCTAGTGTTATTCTCGTGGCTTTCGGTTCATCCCTTGCTCGCACGTCTCACTGCCTGAGACTGCTTTTCTAGCACATTCGCCTCGGCATTCGTTGTAACCAACGATCGGTATGAACCAAACGCAATAGACATGCTACGTACTGCTGAAATCTGTATAGGCAGCCCTGACCGGGAGTCCCGGTGCAGGCCCCTATGACAGATCCCTAGGACCAACACTGGACTACTGACTGATCTGTAGGTTCGTACTGTGACACACGCTGTGTCACAGGTAGGCTAGACTCCGAGACCGTCCGAGACCGTTCCGGGTATATCTAGCTTAGGGTTTATTTATCTTATACAGTTTATCCACACGAGTACGGGACTTTCTGATATCTAGTGTACTTGGATATTCCGGTAGGTCGTGGCCCCATCCACGTTTTCATTCCACTTGCTATCTTGGCCATGATTGGCTAAGCAGCCGCTTGAAGAGGTGGTGCGCACTTGCGCGTTTGGGTGCGACTAGGATTTGGACATGATTTTACGGTAGACGTCTTTTGCGGCTGCGAGTCATGGGCACCGCGCGTTGCTATTGCTCGGTTGTGGCAATGTTCATTTACGTTGTTTTACCTGCCCTGATCCCGCTGGTTTACGTATTTTGGGCTGGTGCTCCGGACGCCTTCGACCACATCGACATTTGCAAGTGCCCCACGCTCTTTTCGCCGCTCCGCACGTTCTGCCGTTACGTCATCCCTCCATTTCCGCCACAACGCCCAAGCGTGCTACCGCGCATCATCTTTTCTCTGGCTTTCAGAAGAATGGCGACATCTACACGAGCTCGTAAACGCCTATTGAAGGACTCCGACTTGGACGCCTCTATACGGCTTTTGGATGCGGTTCGGGACACTCCGACCGCTAGCACTCCACCTGTGGTGCCCCCTGCTGTTTCCAGCAACTCCGACACCGCTGTCGCGTTGCGGAAACATCTTGTTGACCAGCACGCCGCTGTTGACGTGGTCTACAAGGGGAGGTTGCATCGGGCTTGGGCCAAGGGTATCCGCGAGGATATCCTTGGTTCCAAGAAACATCATTATCGTGGCACTGACGACACCGACCGTCTCTCCGAGTTGGTGGTGCAGCTTCGGACCGAGTTTGAGTCCGCTGGGCTGGACTTGACCCCCTTTGACCTCGACGACCCCGCCTCTCTGGTTATCGAGAAGGTGAATGGGCTCCTCTATGACGTCTTGGCCCTCGTCGTGGAGCGGAACTCTGTGGCCGACACCTGGCTTCGGGGTACGGACTCTTCGGCTGACCGAGATGGACGTCGTGCCCTCATCGACATCATCAAGGGGAGCGTGCCGACGGTCCTTCGCGAGAGCCACCAGCAGGAGCATGCGGCGCTTCGTTATCCCGCAGGCGTTGACCCGCAGCCGATCTTGGCTCGTGAGCAACGTCTGGTGCGGGATAACCGCGCTCCTGACTGGCAGCCCACCGACGAGACCCGTAAGCTGTCACTCTACAACCGCCTCGACCCGATCTTCTACGCGGCGGTGAAGGTGCGTTATCCGCTTGCGGGTGACCTCGGCGGAGTCACTCTCCGCTCGCTGCAGGCTCTCGTCGTGGCCATCTTCCAGGCATGGGCGCAGTCGGACGAGGGGGCGTCGGCGCGTGAGAAGCAGACACTGGGGACGGGCGGTAAGCCCTCTGCGCTTATCACGTCGTCTGAGTACGCCGTTCTGCTCGAGGAGATTGCGGCCTTGAAGGCCTTGGTGCGAGGTGGCCGTGCGGGCGGGGGACAGCAGCCGCAGCCGCAGCATCGGGGGAAGCAGCATCCGAGGGGGTTTCGCGTGGGTGCAGGCAACCCCCCCGCGGTCGGCTTCGACCGCGACAGCATGAAGGCCAAGCCGCTGTGCCACCGCTGCCGCAAGGCCGGTAAGGGAGAGGTGTATCACCCGTATCGCGACTGCCCGCTTGGCGGTCGCCAACACTCACCAGCCACGGCCGCGGCTTTCTGCATTCCCATTGAGCAGGAGGACGCGGAGGGCCTGCACGCATTGGCGCTCGTGCAGGTCTTCCAGGACGCGGCGGACAGTGGACCGGAGGCCTTCTCGCATGCGGCGTTGGCGTATGGTCCGCCCGCGGTGCTCTCCGCGGACGGCGTCGGTGGGATCGACGTGGCGGCCTACGTTTATCCACACGAGTACGGGACTTTCTGATATCTAGTGTACTTGGATATTCCGGTACGTACACCTCAGCCGCGATCGGCAACAATTTTCGACAACACGTCGGAGTGGCTTCACGCCTAAGTAATTTTGAAGTTGCAGATCTCAGCTCCAGCAAAGAGCCCCGGCGATAAGCCTGGCAAAGTCAACGCTTACACGGGTACTTGTATTCCCCTCATTTTGACGGTGGCAATACGCCAACTGAAAAGCGAAACAACACGCTTAAATTACTTTATGACTAAAGCTAATATGAACATTCATCTTAGCTGGCGATAAGCCAAGCTAACAAGGCGATAAGCCAAGATCCTCCAAAGCGATACGCCAGGAATTAGCAACGTGAACATTGCTGGGAAACATTCCCTAGAGGGCTTGAAGCCGCTCACTGCTCCCTCTAATTGAAGCACGCCTTCACGGCCTCCCAGCACTTGCCCTGTCGGCTTGCTTCGTAGCTACCATCTTTTTCGCCTGTTTAAGGCGCTTTTGGTCCTCTTCAGTGTGAACTATCGGTTCCTCATCGAATTCCTGTGCAACTTGCCATCCGAACTGAAAAACGACGTGGATAATTTGCGCGCGTTCCCCTACCCAAGCGATACCATCCTCCAACGTCGCTCGCGCCCTCTTCAACGTTGAGAGTTGCTCCTCGGAAAACGACTCTGGCTCTGACACTAAACAATCCAACTGTGCCTTAGCTTCGAACAACAACGAATCTACCTTGTCAATATTCTCGAACAGACGTTTACACGATAAATCTTCTACTCTTGAACCACCTACCTTCGAGTGAACGAAACCGCCCGATAACCAAGAAACAGGGCGTTGTAGCCCTCTTCTAGTGGGCTCTACCGCCCTCACGGATTGTAAAACTGCGTTCCCCGCCTCTTGCGCTGCCCTACTGCGCTGCTCACAAATCAAAGCCGCAAGATAGGACTGAACTGCTCTGTCGCTCTCGGACAAATTCGGGATCACAGCGGAAAGCTTCTCTTTATAAACCGCTTTATACTCATTGGACGCTTTCACGAGCGCGATCTTTTCCACTAACTGAGCGTCGGAAAACTCATCCATACTTACAGAATTGAACAATCGCTACAAAATACGTAATAAAATTCCAAAATAAAAATCACACCTACAGAAAACACCCTTCTTCGAAACAAATCAAACTGCGGAGCCGAACTCAAACAGAGTTCGAAACCTTATACCACGTAGTGGTACCTTCTACTTCTCTCCGGACTGTCACATAACCTGAGTTAGACTCTATGTGACACAGCACCTCTCGCTTCGCTCGCTGCACTGTGACACATAACATCCATTTTTCGACGAAATGCTCTCTCTAAAAATTTATACACAAAAGCGTGACATAAAAAACCGGATTTTTCAAAGAGGGGGACAATCTAAAGATTTTTCCCCAATATATATCGTGTTTCTTCTCATCTTCATCAAAAGTCTAAATTTGGCCGATCCCCACGGCTCTGGCCCCTCTGGTCCCACCGCCACCCCACGGGGGGGGCCACGATAGATTAACATTTCGTTTGCATTTTGGACTTCGATTTGATGACGAATCACAAGTGACACGAAGTCGGGACAAGCATGAAGCAACGCAACGGCAACACTTCGACTTGAGACTTGTATCGGTCAAATATAAGACTACGAGGGAGTTTGACAACGCTCATTCTGGAAACTTTTGCGAGTGCCATCACAGCACCACAACAGTCCCAAATCAATTAGCGTATATCTTTCCCCCCCTCAAACTTCTTAAAAATGCGTGAAGTTATCTCTATCCACATTGGCCAGGCCGGTATCCAGGTTGGTAACGCCTGCTGGGAGCTGTACTGCCTGGAGCACGGCATTCAGCCTGGTATGTGCCTTTTCGACATCTTTTGTTGTGCGCGCGTATCAAATAAAAGCGATCTTTCGAAACTGCCTACTCTAGCGCACTGCTGGTTTCGGTGCTGCCAGTTATGGGGCAGCACTTGCGGAGCTGTATGTCCGTACTCTCTGGAGGGAGGGGAAACTATGTGAACTCTGTGCTGCAGTCGTAACGTGCGACGGGACGCACTTGTTCTTTTCCAGCACCCGATGTGCAACTGAAGATAGCGTTGTAAACTTCTTGGAGGGTCTACGGTTTTCCACTGTTGTTGTTCCTTGACGCTCCTGTAAAGGTTGCCTGCCTCGTACGGACGTCAAGTCGAGCAGTCTCGAAGAGGGTTTCAACCCCTGTTGTATTGTGATGCGCATTGACAGTTGCGCAACGTTTGTATCTAACAGATGGCCAGATGCCCTCCGACAAGACCATCGGCGGTGGTGACGATGCCTTCAACACTTTCTTCTCTGAGACTGGCGCTGGCAAGCACGTCCCCCGCTGCGTGTTCCTCGACTTGGAGCCCACCGTGATTGACGAAGTCCGTACTGGCACTTACCGTCAGCTATTCCACCCCGAGCAGCTCATCTCTGGGAAGGAGGATGCCGCTAACAACTTTGCCCGCGGTCACTACACCATTGGCAAGGAGATTGTTGACCTGTGCCTCGACCGCATCCGCAAGCTTGCGGACAACTGCACCGGTCTCCAGGGATTCCTCTGCTTCAACTCTGTGGGCGGTGGTACCGGTTCCGGTCTCGGGTCTTTGCTCCTGGAACGTCTTTCCGTAGATTACGGCAAGAAGTCAAAGCTTGGGTTCACCATTTACCCCTCCCCTCAGGTGTCCACCGCCGTTGTCGAGCCCTACAACTCTGTGCTCTCCACCCACTCTCTTCTAGAGCACACTGATGTGGCTGTACTCATCGATAACGAGGCGGTGTACGATATCTGCCGACGCTCCCTTGACATTGAGCGCCCCACTTACACCAACTTGAACCGTCTCATCGCCCAAGTGATTTCATCCCTGACCGCGTCTCTCCGTTTCGACGGCGCTCTGAACGTGGACGTCACGGAGTTCCAGACCAACTTGGTGCCCTACCCTCGTATCCATTTCATGTTGTCCTCCTACGCTCCCGTTATCTCCGCGGAGAAGGCGTACCACGAGCAGCTGTCTGTTGCTGAGGTGACGAACTCCGCTTTTGAGCCTGCTTCCATGATGGCCAAGTGCGATCCTCGTCACGGCAAATACATGGCGTGCTGCTTGATGTACCGTGGTGACGTCGTGCCTAAGGACGTGAACGCCGCCGTGGCCACTATCAAGACCAAGCGCACCATCCAGTTCGTTGACTGGTGTCCCACTGGCTTCAAGTGTGGCATTAACTACCAGCCCCCTACCGTTGTGCCTGGCGGTGACCTTGCAAAGGTGCAACGTGCTGTGTGCATGATCTCCAACTCCACTGCGATTGCTGAGGTGTTCTCTCGCATTGACCACAAGTTCGATCTTATGTATGCCAAACGTGCTTTCGTCCACTGGTATGTCGGTGAGGGTATGGAGGAGGGTGAGTTCTCCGAGGCGCGCGAGGACTTGGCTGCCCTCGAGAAGGATTATGAGGAGGTTGGTGCAGAGTCTGCTGAGGGTGAGGGCGAGGAGGAGGGCGAGGAGTATTAGATGCCTCCCCCCTTTGTCTGAGGGTTGAAAGCTGTCATAGTAGGACTTGCTTCTAGATAACAAAATGGAACCTACTAGTATGTACTCACCATCTGACTTTGTATGTATATTTGTCACATTTTGTGTGTGCAACATGTGGTTGCTTGGGCTTCTTGAACCTCCATAATTCAGGGCACTGTTTGATTGCACCAAATAATATACATGTGGTAGCGCATTACTTGTCTCGAACACTGGGGAACTAGTTTTCACAATCATACTGCAACCTGGGTGTTTGGGAATGCTTAGAGTAGCGAGGCTATGGGTCTAAGAGGCCATCAAGGAATGGTGTGCGCTGGTACCTGTACAATATCCCATTAACTCTATGCAGTGGAGAATACCACCGTTATATGCATGCTGTGTTAAGTTTGTGCAAGAAAACTTTAAGCCTATCCGGACGTGGGTATGCGGGAGGATATTATCTTATTTTAAATGTGCAAAATTAACACCGTTTTGCAACTGAGACTCGGACTTTGCCATGTTTGTTCGTGAGCTACATATGGCCCAATTAATGTTTTGAAATAGGCGTGACGCTCAATGGTATCCATATAGTATTGGCGGCATTGTGCATCGCACGAGCATTTTTTTAATCCGAAACGTCCCGGGAAAAATGCTCGGATTTCGTGGCTTGCGTGTCGTGTCGCGAACCCGTGCACAACGTGGCCTCACAAATACATATATACTCTCTTAGTGTTAACGCAACTCTGCACACCGTATGTATATCTTAAGGCACCACTACACATATTGCCACTACAAAACTGTCCAGCAAGACAGCTACACTTCCAAAAGTCCAATTTCTTTTAACAAGTAGATACTCCACATATGCAAGCTCTTTTTCTCAACATGAAAAAAGACTACAGACAAGTAGTTCTGGCACTGACTTAAAATCAACGCTGCGCAAGCAAGCACACAATTCGTAAACGACGAAATATCATATCATAAATTACTTCAACATATACACTGCTGTTTTCGCGGTCGTCTGAGTGAGGTCTCTGGATTTCCTCTACCTCTGCGAAGGCAAAACAATAATGAGCGTCTGCTCAAACTTGGCAACGCCGCCCTATATGCTACAAAGCTATCTACTTAGACAGTGTAACACCCAGCTGCGCGTCCGTACATAGTCACCGACTGTCGCGTCACGATCGTGACCTTCACCACGTTTGTCACATGTTCGTCACCAGGACTACTGCTCCGAGCGTCACAACCCAGCTATCGTGCCACGATAAGCCGCGGTTTGTGACAGCTGTCGCGAACCCGTGCACAACGTGGCCTCACAAATACATATATACTCTCTCAGTGTTAACGCGACTCTGCACACCGTATGTATATCTTAAGGCAACGCAAACACTGCATATATTGCCACTACAAAACTGTCCAGCAAGACAGCTATACTTCCAAAAGTCCAATTTCTTTTAACAAGTAGATACTCCACATATGCAAGCTCTTTTTATCAACATCCCCCATCTGTAGCTGTTGTCGGTAGCACAGACTTTCTAGATAAGAGCTTGTTCTGCATCTTCTGTTTTCACACCATTCAAAGCACACCTGCCCGTACTGAAGGTATCGGTTATCGGAAATATCGATATAGAGCCTTGGGCTGCAGTGCATCCAACGCTTCAGGCCATTTCAACTATGGGTTCCAGTCGTTGTTCATAACCTCCAAGTGAAGCCATTCCAACTGCATCACTTTACTGATCACACCTGTACCAGCCCAGGGATCCCACACGTGTCTTCCAGTCTATTTGATTCGCGAGACGCTTGACCTCATGCGGTACATTCATGACCAGCTCCAGGCCCCACTCCAACTGACTGGCAACCTTTACTTGGGTTCTGCTCAACTGAGTAGCATCCCCCATTTTCTGCACCTCCTCCTTCTTCATGGCTTGTACTGTAGGCGCTTTACGTAAGCCTCTTGCCCGCACTTGCTGCTCCGTGAGCATTTTCTACTCAGAATAGTGCGATGACCATCATGCCAGTGCCCATGCATTAGCTCTTTGATCACTTAATTTAGTACCTCTTGGCCCCCCCACTCTACGCGATCTGGGAGGTCGCCCATGGTGCCATCCAGCTTCGCTGTCTGTCGAGATGTGAGCGCCCACCAGGGCTGCTCACGACCTGTGTTCGCGGCTCTGTGCGGACCATCATCGGCTGGTAATAGCCTCGTATCTGCACCCAGCTACTCCTTGAGCTTGAACTCCACAGCAACCAACTTGTCTGCAATTGACATGCTCACCTCTGCTGAGGCAACCACTACCTCCATAGGCTCTTAAGATATTAACAGTGTGACAAGTCTGGTAAGCAGTTACGACTGTCACTTGCGTAGTGATTGCGACAGCTGTCACGAGCAGTGCTCTCTCGACTGTTACTTGCGCGACCCGAGCTCGACTGGGTGACGTGACAGCTTTGTGACAGAGGGGTGCCAACTGTAGTTGCTATGACGTGACCCTGTCGACTTGTGAGGAGAACTGGTAAATATACGAGGAAAAGAGAAGGAGAATCGGCTCGAGGTCGAGCCACTGGCTTGGCAGAGATATCGTCAGTAACGCAAAGCAGCGTGATTGGTGGAAAGACGAGTTAACAGGAATTGAGGGGACTGTGCAAGATAAGTACGGAGGCGGTAGGAAAGGACCTTCAGAGGCTCATTATTGTTTTGCCCTTGGCAGGCCAAAAGCATGGCTGTTATATATTTACGAAGACAGAAGTACTCTCAGCGTATTTTGATATAAAGAATGTATTTGTACATTTAAAAAGGAAGCGAGGAGTCTTGTGCTGATATCCTCGAAGTAGAACGGCATGCGTTGCATTATAGTCGTGAAAGTGCAGTGACTTTCAAACTCTTTTTGAAGTTAAGGAGTTGTGCACTCATATACAGCCTTTTAAAAGTTTTTCGAATAACACTGGACCTTTAAGTGTGGCACGCCCGTAGTGCAACGGAGTAACAGAGTAGAGGGTGAGGCTCTTAAGATATTATCAGTATGACAAGCCCGGTAAGCAGCTACGACTGTCACTTGCGTAGTGGTTGCGACAGTGGGCGTAAAGTCGACATACGCACTATCGGGTCCGGTGATGGTTGCCCCCCTTGGGGACTTGCAGATGGGGTCCTGGCAGGAGAAGTGCGTGCCTCCAGGATCCCGGGCAGCGCGTAGACGGCTGCCGCCAAGGGAAACGCGTTCGTCCGACATCGCTGGAATGACGTAGTTCGCAATGGTGCTGTTCTTGGCGAGGCGCGAAGTGTACGCGCAATCAAGGGGACTGCGTGCGCCCTTGCCAGATGGGTGGTGCTGAGTGGGGCACGCGAAATTCAGATGGGGGAAAGAGCGGTGTGCTTAGTCAGATGTGGGTAGACGTGTGCCACGGAATACCGCAAAATGCTGCGGGATTAAAGAAGAGTGGGCGCCAGCGAGCGACCACTGACCGGTGGTGATGCCCGATAACCTGACGGAGGCGGTGGGATAATTATATATTTGTGGTAACTGAATATATATATGTCTAACCGCACTCTAAAAGTGATACTGAGTTCTGGCCAGGCAGCCCTGACAGGCAGGCCCCTGAGTCAGAGGGTCCAGACTGAGATTGTGACTAGGGTGCGAGGGTACGAGTACGAGTACAGTAGTCCGAGTGACCGTTCCGGGTTTAGGTTTAGGTTTCATAAGATTTCACGGCATTTATACTCCTGCCTAAGAGTCTTGACGGATCTGTGGAACACGTCATGGACCCGCTCACTTTCAATTGGATGTCATTCTGCTTTCCTATCGATGGGAATGGCGATTCAGCTTTTCCTGGAGTATTTCCTGCATCTGCCGAATGCTGACTTGGCAGACCAAAACGACCAAAATGACATCTTCGAAGTCGTATATTTTTGTAGAAGTTGCGAAAAAAATCACGTTCACGTATAAAAACTCATCGACGATCATGCATATCAGTTCAAAGGAATCGAGAGTCAATCGAACTGCATTCGGGATGTTGCCGCCTCGCCAGGTCATGCACGACGCTTCACGAGCAAGATTAACAGTTCAACTATAAACGAGTTGACCTCGTTAACCGAGACGCTCACCCGACCTTTGCTGAAACGTCTTGGAAACCCTCCAAATTCGTGAAACGGATATTTACTGCTCGACAGTAAAACAAACAATTCAATACATAAATATCAGTAAATTCGCGATGAAAGTTCATAAGGGTGCACCCAGCCCCTTCATGATAGAATGCTTGAAGGCTAAGAGTTCCTCGTCCATGAACGGGGGCTCAGGTTTTTCGATCCAGGATTTGATGATGGCCTTCAACCTGTTCTGCAGCTCTCAGGGGTTATCCCGAGAGGATGCGTTGAGCCAGGTTGTTTGGCAGCTTTCAAATCCACGGTGCTTCCCTGTTGCGTGACGCCGACCCCAGACTACGTCTGTTTGACGCCAGTGGTCACCTACGACAAGGGTGAGAAGACCGCGCGGGAAGCTCACGTTTCCCGTGAGATCAACTTAGCTTCAAAGCTGATTAAGGACGCCGCAAAGCTGAAAAAACCTGTGCTGGTGAAAATTCTTGGGGCGTGGTACGTGGAGGTGGACGCCATTTGGACCACAACCACGTGCCCAGAGGCGGGTGGATATGATCTCCTATACCCAGGCGAGTCTCAGCCCTCCTTTCTCTTGAATTATTTCTGAGTTTGCTAAAACGTAAAATGAAAGAGTATTTTTTGTGCAGGCGCCACCAGCCTGTCCATGATTCGTTATCATGGGAGGGAGCACCGTGGAAAGGTCTACCCGCACGGCGTGGACAAAGCACTTATTCGTCTACACGATGGGGTTCGCTGCTTTTATGGCGACGAATTCGGATACAAGAGCGACTACCACGGTATCGACGTCGAGCTGGCTGCGCGATCCATCCTCAAGCTCGGGACTAAGTCTGTAAGTACTCTCTACCCCAACCGTCTAAACGTTTCATATTCGCGGGATGATTCAGAGCGCAGTTTGAGCAGCGATTTGCTTCACGCGATAGTATACGTTTATTTAAAGGAGTGGTATCCGTTCGTTTCACTTCTTTTTTCACGCCGCACGCACAGCCCGGAGCACGCATTGGCCACACCTGCCGCCGCAGCATAAAATGCCCGGAGGAGCACGCATTGGCAATACGTGCTGACACCGCAAGCATCGCCCGGAGCACGCGTTTGCGAAACCTGCTGACGCCGCAGGCATCCCCCAAATCACGCGTTGGCGAAACCTGCTGACGCCGCAGGAAATGCCCGGAGCACGTGTTGGCGAAACCTGCTGACGCCGCAGGCATCGCCCGGGGAACGCGTTGCCGACACCTGCTGACGCCGCAGGCATCGCCCATCGCTCGACGTTTGCTAAACATAAGCGCCCGGCTTGTGTGCAGGTAGTTGAATGGGACAGTGTCGTTGGGCACGCTAAGGTCTTTTTTGATGAAGATAACTACTCCGCGGAAACAGACTTTCGCACGTCGTCTGCTGCGAAGTTCTTATGCACCAAAGAGGTTATCCGCGTCACTAAGGGCGTTGCCATCACACGGCGTCTGAAAGAGTCCTCTTGCCATGCGTACAGGTATGAGTTTACACCTGTGTTTCGTTGCGCCCAGGGCGTGGATGGTGGCATTTGATTCCACGGGTCACCAATTGCACCATTGCCTGCTTGTGACCCTATTATCATTTTTTGTGTCTGTAAACTTGGGCATGCAATAATGTAAATTCCTGATTAGCGCGCCTTGGGGCTCGCTCCCTGAGCAGCGCGCATTGGGGCTCGCTCCCTGAGCAACGCGCCCCGGGGCTCGCTCCCTGAGAAACGCGCCCCGGGAATCGCTCCCTGAGCAACGCGCCTTGGGGCTCGCTCCCTGAGCAGCGCGCCCCGGGGCTCGCTCCCTGAGCAACGCGCCCCGGGGCTCGCTCCCTGAGCAACGCGCCTTGGGGCTCGCTCCCTGAGCAGCGCGCATTGGGGCTCGCTCCCTGAGCAGCGCGCCCCAGGGCTCGCTCCCTGAGCAGCGCGCCCCGGGGCTCGCTCCCTGAGCAACGCGCCTTGGGGCTCGATCATCCCCGAGCAGCGCGCCCCGGGGCTCGCTCCCTGAGCAGCGCGCCTTGGGGCTCGCTTCCTGAGCAGCGCGCCCCGGGGCTCGCTCCCATGCCCCGGGCTCGCTCCCTGAGCAGCGCGCCCCGGGGCTCGCTCCCAATATATATATATATATATATCTGTCGTTCGATATGCGGGTGTGGGTGGGTGTATGGTTGGTGCGTCTGATACCACGGTCAGAGGTCAGAGGTCAGAGGGCAATAGCCCGACGCGTGCAGCAGAGAAAGTCCGCAAGCAGCAGCTTTGCAAGCAATATTGACGCGTGGCGTTCAAAGAACGACCGGGACTTAGGCTCCGCAGTCTGAGCAACGGTATCTATGGACATCGCGTTCGCAAGCTCAGGTTGCTTTGGCTGTCGTCGAAAGCCTTATCTTCTGTCGAACTTCCAATCCAAAATTACATTACTAACTAAAGACTGTGTGTTACTTAAGATGGCATGCGTGACTGATGATATCATTATGAGTGATTAATGAGATGCCGACAAAGCGACTTAAGATTCCACAAGTTTATGATGGTACAGTGATTGTTGTGATGCTCACTGACCGATGCTGTTGATATACTTATAATCACACGAAGGAGCCAATATTAGATTAGCGACTGAAGCTAGCATGAATGCCTTCAGGTTGCATGAGTAAATTCTTAAGAATGCAGTGACTTAAGAGCATCACACAAATTACTTAAGATTGCACACGTAATTATTGGTGAGGTAATGACAGAGCGATTAAGATTGCAAGATTGACTTAATAGATTAATTGAGTGGGCATGTGAGTGAATGGATGAGTCATTCAGTCAATCAAGAACGGGACTATTGTTTGGGTGACTGGATGGTTGGTGATTGACCAACTCCCTGACTATATACGCTGCTGACTGATTATTGAGCAAATGATCGACTGATTGATAGTCTAAGCAACATATTCACCACGAGCTAATTGTCCACACACCCTCTCTTACGCGATACCGCTGGCCGACGTACAGTACATACACTTACACGCACCCTTCGTATTTATTAAGTTGCATGCACAAAAGTACACTCTCGCTCAGTCATTCACTGAATCACCTAACTGTGAACACCCCACCTATATATTCGTACATGCTGCAACTTTATCGCTTTTGCTGGTGATGACGAGACTACTTGTGGCTACATGCGAGTACAATGTGCATCCGGTGCATGTCACACATATATTGGGTATTTACGTGTTGACAAGTTCCTGTGGTTTCAGGAAGTACTTGAAGGACACCATGATGCATGGAGGGCTATAGAAGTATAATTGCAAACTTCCAATTCCGGACAGATCAATTTAAATGGTATCCATATGCGAGTATTGTTAAAGTGACTTTGTGCAATGTAGAAAAACCTTATTTTTTAGTCGAATAGATGAATATATGACTAAATTACTCACATGGCCTTGCATGTTAATATGGTATATATCATCGTTGTTGTGAATAGTGTTGTAATGCCTTAAATCAAAGCCTGCCCCGTGTGCGTGTGTATGTGTATCGTAGATTGACGTGGATGTCGGGTCGATGTTGAGTCGATGTGAACGTTGAAACTACGTTGAAACTACGTTGAAACTACGTTGAAACTACGTTGAAACTACGTTGAAAGTGCGTTGGTGTATAACGGTGTAGACAGCACGTAGGCGTCGAGTCAACGTTGCCCAATGCGTGTATCAACGGCACGTTGGTCAACGTCGGTGATGGTAAAGATCGTATATCAACGTGGAGGTCGGGCCAATGCTGAGTCAATGTGACCGTCGAATATATATCGGAGACACGTCGGTGTAGAGCAATATAGGCAGCACGTAGGCGTCGACACAACGTATTCCAACGCTTACATCAACGGCACGTTGGTCAACGTCGGCGATGGTAAAGATCGTAGATCAACGTTGGTGCCGAACGACATCGATCCAACATGGTAGTAGATCAATATTCAATCAGCATACTCGTTGATTTAGCGTCGATCTACAGTCTCGTGTACCAACGTTGTCGATGGTGAAGATCGTAGATCAACGTAGGTGTAGTACAACTACTTTTTACGTTGGTTCAACAACCTCCAAATTTCCGGATGAGTGCTCTCTGTTCATCCTCATTCGAATGTGGTGTCACTCGACTGTTCTCTTCTGTAGAACATTGATCGGTCGAGTGAAACGTTGAGACTCGGACTGTGCCACTCGACTGTCATGCACGCGATCCGTCACGTCGTATCGCGTCGCATGCTCGCGCGGGTCATGAAACAGATACAGTAGTCAAATGTATATTGCCCCGTTGAGCGATTTTTTCATTTCAAAGATGTGCACAGTCCACGTTGGCGAGAGCTCAATGGAATATTTTTGCGTCGTCAGCAGAATCTGGACGCATGACCATATCTCGCAACGATGGGGTTGCTGACTACCTGTAAAATGGTTCGTCGAGTCAGTGCACGCTCGGTGGACATGACACGATCGGCGAGTATACTCGTTCTCGTGTATCGGAGAACAGATGACGCAGACCACCGTCGATCAAATATTTAATTAAAGAAGCTCTCGGGCAGGGAAAACGATCCCGTGTGCCCTTATGATTAAGCTATCACACCTTTATTCAGTTGAAGTTGGTATTCCGAAAGCACTCAACTGCGTCTCTGATTACCACACCTGAATATACCGAACGGGTATATTCCCTTAGGTCGTGGACCCATTCCACGCTAATATTTTCTCACTGCTTTTGCCATGATTGGCTAAGCGTCGCCGCTTGGAGTAGGTGGTGCGTGGACGCGCGTGTTGCGTCTTCGCTTGGGGAGACGCGCTCTGATTTGTAGCATGGCGTTACGGCGAGGCTCGCGGCGAGGAATCTGTTTTGAATTTACGATCCACCTTGGGCAATCACCGAACTTCGCGCATTACGGTGCCTTGCTGGACGGCGACGCTGGATAGCCATTTTTCGACATTTTCCGCCGCACCGCCACCACAACGAGTCTACACGCTCTGTATTTGTTCCCTTTTCCCGAAATGCTAGCGACACGCGTCCATCCACCGCACCACCGACCTCCTATAGGTATTTTGAGAAATGAGTGTGCCAAACACTAGAGCGAAGAGGCGTCTGTTGCTGGACAGCGACATCGACGCCTCCATCAGGCTGCTTCCAACAGTCAGGGATTCGCCGACACCTTCGACTCCACCTATGCCTGCTGCTGCACCGGCACAGTCCAATGATTCGGACGGCATTTTGCGGGCGCAGCAGCTCTTCGAAGAAAACAATGCGAAGGTAGCCGCGATTTACGCGAAGGGACGACATCGGCAATGGGCCAAATAGGTGCGCGAGCTCTCTTTGGGCGGTAAGGAGCAGTACTTCGAGGCCGCCAAGGACTCCGAGAACCTCTCGAAGATCGTCGTCGTCTTGAGGAACGAGTTTGGTTCTGCTGGACTGGACTTGGCGTCATTCGAGTTCGACGACCTCCGCACCAAGGAGGTAATTCCGAAGGTCAACGAGCTGCTGTCCGACACCCTCGCTTACATCGTTAAGACCGACTCCGCGGCGGAGAATTTTCTTCTGGGGACCGACTCCGTATCCGACAGGGATGGTCGACGGGCTTTTTTACTAGACCTGATTAAGGGCTGTGTCCCTCCTGGAGTTCGCCAAACTCTCCAGGCGGATGGGGCACTCGCAACTACGGTATCCGGCTCGTGCGGACCTGCGTCCGCTTCTGGCGAAGGAGCAACGCCTTGTGCGCGACAACCGATCGGAGGATTGGACTCCGACTGAGATGTCCCGTAAGTATAAATTGCTCGAGCGGCTCGACCCCGAATTCTACGCGGCGGTGCGATTTCGCTACCCCATGCCCGCGGACCTTCGGCCGGTTCCCTTGTCTACACTCGCCGCGAACTTATTTACTCACATTTTCGTGTCGTGGGAGCAGCAGCAGCAGGGAAGATATCTTCCGTTGAGCTGGTACGGCCCCAAATCAAAATTCCTGTCGGCCCGCCTTCGGTCCGCCCGGTCCAAATTACAAAATGCCCGCCGCAGGCGCGAAGATTTTAATCTTAAGTATGGGGAAAATGCAAAATCGCAAAATTTTCATCAAAATTCTAGAATTTTGCGCCAAATTTGTTCGGCCCCAAAGCAATTTCTCTTTCGGCCCCTCTTCGGCCCGGGCCTCATTTCGGCGACTCAGTTCGGCCCGGGGCCGGCCAATGGGGTAAGATATCTTCCCTGAGCAGCAGGCGGAACTGGGAGTGGCGGCAGGGCCCGGCATTGCTGGGGCCGCCTACTCCGGCGTCGACGAGAGGGTCCTGGAGGTGCTTGGGCTATTGACATCGAGGCTGGAGAAAATCGAGGCGGCAATTAAGTTCCAAAAGGCCGGCAGTGCGACAGCTCTCCCTCGCAACCGGCGCGGCAAGGGGCTGGACGGTTTTCGGGCAGGCTCCAGTCCAACCCCGCCTGTTGGGTTTGACAGGGAAAATCGACGCGCCCTTCCCCTCTGTCATCGCTGTGGTAGAGAGGGTGAATGAAGGGAAGACATACCATGGGTATAAGGAATGCCCCTATGGCGGGAAAGGCGCGGCGGGGACGGCCGCGTATTGCATGCCGGCTGACGGTGAGCGGGGCAGACGAGGCCATGCGCACGTTGACACTGTGCCAGATATTCCAGGTTGCGGCGGACGATGGGTCAGACGCATTCGCCGCGGCGGTTGCGGAGTACGGCGCACCGGCGGTACTCGCGGGCGGGGAGTCCGACGAAACTGACGTCTCCGCCTACGGTTTCACGGTACCTGACTCGAGCAGCGGTGTGCTGTCCGAGTTGGAGGCTCTCACCGGCCAGGTACGAGCCATGGAGGAGCGGATAGGAGTACATCTCTCACAGGTCTCATTTGTGAAGGGTGAAGATGTGCTTGAGCATCGCGCTCCGGTTGGCGCGCCCTCTGCCAATGCCGTAGCAAGTGATGTGCCTCAGCAGGTGGTGCCGCCCGCTAGCGGTGCCTCAGCAGGTGGTGCACTTGCTACGGGTGGCTATATGGCTCACGTGCAGCCGCCGACGGAGGAGTTCCCCGGCGGGGTGGACTTGATCCCGGTGCGACACTACGTGCCGGACATGACGTTGGACCCGTTGATCTCGGCGGTAACATGCTCGTTCCAACCGGCTGGCGATTCATTCGTGGAGCCGTCAGAGGCAATCGGTCATTGTTCTCTCGACGAGTTTCTTTCGGATACGGGGGCCGAGGAAATCGAGAATTCAGAATTTCAGAAATCATTCGTGGGAACCCTCAACTCTGAGCGGTCGATCGGCAAGCCGCCCGCAGCAGACGATTGGGTGCAGTGCTCCGCCCTACGGCCTTCGGCCTAACCTTTGCACTGCTTGCATGCTTTATCGGACTCTTGGACATCGGTTACACCGGTGCGGCAGGCATCGGTGGTGCTTCGGGGAGCGGGATGCCCGCTGCCGGTGCTCAGCCGACGGCAATGCCCCCACCGGACTACTGGCGGCCGGAGGGGTACTATGCCACTGAGCACAACGTACCCTCGCGGGTGGACTTGGCATCCCAGACATTCGTACCCGCAGGTGGTGGTGCCTTACCTCGGGCCATGGGGCACTTTTCTCGGACCGAATTAGGATGGTGTTCCGCCATCGCCACCGTGCTCACCACCGCCTTCCGATCATGAGCCGGAAGAGGTGGTGGAGCCCGCTTTGAATGGCAATCAGCAATCGGCACGTGCAGGTCTTTACGGTGGCGGCGGCTCCGGGATGGACTTGGCGGTCCCGCTTGGCCGGACCGGTGATGGGAACATCGCGGACATCTTTATACAACCCCTTCCTCCACAGGCTATCTTCTACAACAACCCTTCCTACTACGGGCTTGAACTTCACTCGGAGGTCTCTGACACTGACTCCGGCTACGGGTCCGCTATGAACGAGGTAGATTGAGGGCAACACTCTGGTGGTGCACCGGCATGGCTGGAGCTGGTGCACAGATTTTCTTTGACGACGGCGACATCTACAATGGGCTTCACTTCATGTGCCGTGGTCTCTTTTGGCAGTTTCAATCTTGAGAGTTTCAATTGTGCTTTGCAATTACCTGTGTTTGCTACGGCAGTTCCATCGAGCTTTAGAAGCTGCAGTAGTGTGTTTCATTTGGCAGTTTGACCCTGAAGAACTTATCAGAATTGCACAGTATGTGGTGCAGCCTATTATGCTGCTTAACTATTTTGCTGTGTGCTGTATCGCACTGACTGACTGTATGTTGGCACCCTAGACACCATCTCCAGTATGGAGGTGGTGTGCCGAGTTCTGACCAGGCAGTCCTGACATACATCCCTACAAATTTTGGAGACCCCAGTGCATATGTACCCGACATGTACCCGGGACGTGTACCCACGTGTACCCAACGTGTACCCAACGTGTACCCGACGTGTACCAAAACAGTAAAAACGGGGTTTGCGGGTACATGTCGGGTACACGTGTACTCTGCCTTGTACCCGACGTGTACTTGCTCGCGGCGCGGCATGCGTACCCGGCATGTACCCCGCGACCGGGTACACGACGGGTACATGCGTCTATTTATGTACCTTATGCCGCCTGCGCATGTACCCGGCATGTACGCATAGACGGGTACATGTGTACCGCATATGTACTCAGGTTACCGTTGGATGTTACCGTTACTTGTTACCGTTGGATGTTACCGTTGGGACACCCGGGGTACAATGTGGGTACAACACACTATTCGATGAAAATGATATTCTCATGTGAAAATGATATTGCCTTATTTACCTCATGATAGGCTTAAAAAGCCGCATTTTAACAGTCAAGAACATGCAAGTGCAGGTTGTGCATTAGATTTAATGGTTTTTATGGTACAAAATTGAGGTCAAATGCACTTTTTCGAAATCTAGGAGGAGTGAAAACACAAAGAACTTTTGACTCAGAATCTATATACACGTTATACACATATTATTTACATGTTTTTTTTCGTCTTGCTTTACGCGTCCACTTCAGGTGCTACCGCTACCGCTACGCAATTATCAAAAGCTTCGTCTTCATCGGAATCATCCGATTCATTCAAGTCACCTAGGTCCTTGCGCGTGCGTTTGGATTGTTGTGCAAGCAAAGCGACGACTATCTGCGCGTATTGCTCGTTCGGTATACTCCGTTCGGGGTCATTCGCATCCACATTCCATGCCAGCACTATTTCATTCTTATCGAAAGTCTCGGTAGACGGTCGGTGCCCCGGTGGCGCTGCGAAAGCTCCTGGGTGACTCGCAAGCTGCTTGCCGAGGTGCTTCTTCTTGGTGTCGGTGTGCTTTTGGGTTGGAAATAGCGATATAGCAGCTGTTGAGTTGACGGATAGCGCGCCTCCACCTTCACCAAGTACAACGGATCCGACCATTCGCTTCGCTTCAGTTGTACGCGGAACGCGAACTTGTCGTTTTCAGATTCCACCGCGAGAGCCACTGCAAAGCTGCCAACTGGCATCTGGCCGTAGGTGACCTCCCACTGGGCGTTGTCCACGTACTGCTCTGCTCGCTTTTGGGCTCGACCTTGGTGTTTCCGTTTACCGTTGTACACTTCTATCGGCGCTCGATCAATTCGGCGTTGGATGCGCACCGGTATAGCGGGGACGGCGGCAGCCCCGGCAGCTTCTATCGCCAACGCGGGCGCCTCTATCAGTCGAACCAACATATGTACGTAAAGCCAGGTGCATATCGGAATTAATCGATCGGCATATCCCGTTAAATCGAAATCGATCGATTAGAAATTTGAAATTGCGATATCGATATCGGAATGTGGATATCGATAATCGAAAAAATGCAAATCGATCTTGAATGGCACCCATCCGAAAATATCATTGGTTCGTAGCGAATCGACACTAGATTGATTGCAAGCCTCGCCAGCCTGTCCTCCGACGGAGTAGCCTGCTAGCCTCCCGTCCACCCCTATTCCTGGTCAACACACCTATTTGGTCTCAATTTGGAATATCAGCACCCATAACACTTTACACTTTGTAACAGTATCCGAGTCATGGGCAAACGTGGGCGTGGGGCTCCGAGGAAGAGGAGCAGTAGCAGTGGTGTCACCTTGGTCGCTCACGGCAAAAGGGCCAGTGAAACGAACTCAACTCTCACCTTTCGACCCTGCAGGTAGTGATGAGACTGAGTACGCTGTTCGCGAGATAAAAGCTGAGCGTGTGAAAGGCTTGGCAACGCAGTGGCTCATAGGATGGGAAGGGTTTTCTAATAAATAGTAGGCTTGCACCTGCTCATTATTTAGTAGCAATGTTATCAGATCCTTATCGATATATCGATATATCGGTCTCCTGTAAGAATTATCAATATTGATTGATAACAACTTGTAAATAATCGGAATTGATTGATATGTCTAGAATTATCGAAATCTGAATATCGGAATTGACTGATTAGTGCATGTAAATGATCGAAATCGATTGATAACCGAGTTCTTTTTTAATTGCAATATCGATATCGATTAATACGAAATATGAAATAATCGGAATTGATCGATAACCTCCAGCCCAACCGATACCATTCCCTGGTCTTCGCCCGTCTGGTTCTGGCGTTAGGGACATTTTCGTCACTGAGGAGTCCGCGTTTTCTTCTCTGTTCGACCTGGAGGATGCCACGCTGCCCGTTCGCGCCGAGGCGAACAAGCTGCTATTTTCGACACTGGAATTCATCATCGCTCCGGTGTCGCCCGCGGCGGACTGGATGGAGTCTTCAGCGGAGGCGCACCCGTTTGATGGGAAACGGGTGTTGCTGGAGATCGCCAGAATGCTTCTGGATTCCGGCGGACCCTTTCAGGGCACCGCAGACCTTCTGGCCATCAAGATCACCCAGTTCGACCCGTCGCGGACTATCGCCGCCTTCAACGCCGCTCTCCAGTCCGCTCGACGGAAGAGCACCCTCGACGACATGGAGGTCAAGTCCCTGTTCATCAAGTCCCTCGACCCGGTCTTCTATGCCCCGGCTGTCAACCGGCTTTTGCTGCACGACCAACGTGCGGCGGAGTCCCTTGCCACCATTCAGCAATGGACCCGTGAGTGCTACGCACAAAACGGGACGGACTCGCACGTCCCGCCTGCTGCGCGCACGTTCTCCGCCCTCACCCTGACTGGACAGAGCGACGACGAGGACTTCAAGACCATCTTCAGCGAGCTCCGCGACCAGCTCTTCGACATGAAGAAAGAGATCAAAGCGCTTCACAACCGTATCGACGACACGAAGGGCTTCACGACCCGCAGCGACAAGAAGAACGCCATCGGACGCGGTGGACATGGTGACGGAGTCCGCTTCGCGGCGAAGCCTCTTCTCGAACACGGCAACTTCCCGCAGACCTTCCGTGGGAAGCCTTCGGGGAAGGTGGCTTTCCACAAACCCACCGGTACGTTCGTTCCTTTGTGCCGGCACCCGACGCATGCTCCGCTACGGCGGAGAAGCATTGGCATCGGGACTGCCCGCACGGCGGTCCACGCGGACATGTTGGCGCACACGGCTTCAGCGTTGCGGACAGCGAGAATGACGTCTTCGCCACGCTGTTCCAGAACGCCATGGACGACAACGACGCCGCTCGTTTCGACGCCGTCTGCTACATTGCAGACGGCAAGCCGGAGCTCTACGACACCGTCTCCGCCTTCTCCTTCGCTTTCGCCGAGGAGCGGGTGCCCGACACCATCGACGAGTATCTGGAGTGCCGCCAACCCGTTGACACCCGCTTCGGGGATTGCGCGGTTGGTGGTGCTATGAACATCAACAACTTCAAGGTCCATGACGAGGTCCATGCCGGCGCTCTGGTCGTGCCACCGCCGCCTCCGCTCTCCGCTCTGGTCGTGCCGCCTCCGCCCTCCGCTCCGCAGTCGGTGGTGTCCGACGAAGAGATGTGCCCCGTCAGCGCGTTGCACGCGCACGAGCCGCACATGTCCTTCATGGACAAGTTCGCGGTCAACTTGGACCTCACGGGACCAGAGCCGACCCTTGCGATGCACCGCATGGGGACCGTTGCGCCCGTGGACTCGGTATCAGTGGCAGCGGACGACTCCGAGGATGCCGGCGAGTGTCTTCCGTCACCACGACGGGCCTTGGGATGCGGCAGGCCACCGATGGGGTTTGGGTTCTCCGCCCTCACATCTCTCGCGGTCTGCTTGCTGTTCGTTGTTTGTGCGACTGCCATGCCTTCACGAGGTCACTCCGCGCAAGCATCGTCGGCAACAGAGCACACCGGCGACGAGGTCGGTGGTGCTGGTGTGCTGACGCCCACAGCCGTCCCGCCGTCGCTCTATTGGCGCCCGGAGGGGTGGTACCCCAATGATCATGGCGGTTACCTCGGCGCCCTTTGGACGTGGTACCCGGGTCCCTCGCAACCGCCCGTAGCGGCTCCGATTGTTACCGTGCCGCCCTCGCCGGGTGGTGCTCCGCCATCGCCGGTCTACGTGCCACCCGCCTGGGGCGGGGGGACCGGGGATGAACCTTCTTCTTCAATCCAGCACCGGGCCGGACTGGTTGCACCCGGTGCAACTGGCTACGGCGACATCGGCACATCCTCAACTTTCTCATTTTGCTCTACGCATGATTTGTCAAACAGTGGTACCGGCTCTCCTGGGCGCTGTAACAGTGGCACCGGCTCTCCCGGGCACTCTCGACGTGGCTAGAGTTGACGAGATTGGATTAGCCCGCCTCCAGATTGTGATGCTGTTGGTTCAGGTTGCCCCAAGATGGGCTTAGTTTAGGGTTTTAAATGTATCTGTATTCTGCAGTATGCCTCATTGACTGCTAGTTTCAGGAGTTACCCTGCCAGAAAGGACAGGTTCTCCTGTAGGATGCTTATTTCCGCCGAAGCTGAGTAGGTGTATGTTTCAGTTCCGTGACCACCTAGTTTGCCAGTCACCACCCTAGGTGGTGTGCTGGAAGTGACGCCCCGACTGTCATTCCTATAGTTAGGGTGTATGACTGTCACCGGTCCCGGAACCCTAGACCCCGAACATATAACGGGAAGACTGAGTATTCTCACCGGTTATCTATTCTGATTATCTGTCTCACCGAATCGTATACAATCCAGCTGATATATTCAGCAATGGCGACGATTGGCCAGCCCTCCGCACCGTGCCATGAATTCCAAAGTTTCAGGGGTCGGCTGCTGCCTTCAAGCCGCCCCTCAAAGAAGACGAATGATCACAATGAAATTTGTAGGACTTAGCAGTAGTTGTTGGATATACCCCTAGGACTCGGGATATATTCACTCAGTGATAGGTTTTCTCAGAATGTATTAAAGCTGATAAGTTAACCCGATATAACGGGCATAAACAGTTAGGGTGTAGTTCGGGTTCGGGTGACAGTCATACACACTACTATAGGAAGAGTCACAAAGCAAGCGGTGTGACTGTTCCAACACACCACCTAGTGTGGTGACTGGCTATCCGAAGGTGAAACCTGTGAACAAACACCATCTAGAGCGGTGGAAATTGAGCTCCAAGGGAAGGCCTGTCCTTTCTGGCAGGGCTGTTCCCAGTCAAGAGTTGCAAATCTGAAATCCGGCCCGTGATCGGACCCCTCTGCACATACATCTACTGTCAATTTCACTGTGCAGGAGCGGCATGATTAACTTGCTAGCCACTAGTTGGCGGTGGCACTGCTGTGCCAGCCCGCAGCACAGTCATGGTGCCGTGAATTGAAGTTGTCGATGCCGTGTCTGAATCATTCGCAGAGCTCCGGAAGAAATCTGAAAAGTGTCGATCGTCGTGCGAGGGATTCTCCCCTTCCTCCTCGTCTGTAGTCGGGCCCGGTGAATAGTCCGGTGACGGTGGTGCACCCCAATACAGCGGTGGAGGGGGCGGGTGTACCGGGATGTAAGGCCCGATCGGTGAATTGAGTAGGCCTTGTCGAGCACGGTGCCGGCCGTGCCGGCGCGGCGGAATAGCAGCCGGTGTCGCAGAAGCTAATGCAGGCTCGCTGGTGGACGCCTCAGCAGCACCACCGACCTCTAGGCCGGTGTGGTCCGGTGCACACGCCCCGCCAGGAGCGGCAGTGGTGAGTGGCGTCGCGGTGGCGCACACACAGAAGAATGCACAAAGCATTACCGTAATTGCCGAACGAAGAGCGGGCGAACCCCCAAGGCGGTGCACCGCATCCCTGACGAGATGCTGGAGGGCGCGGGACCGCATCCTCACCGTCAATAGGGTCACACCCAGCCGCAGAGCCGTCCACGTCGCCGTCGCAAGAGTCGGTCTCCGACTCGGCGTGCATGTACCGCATCGCCAAGTCCTTGCCCTCAGCCGTGATCGAGAGTCCCCCCATCCTCGCGATCCGGTCCGCAAAGCAGAGGTCGGGCTCGTGCGCGTGCATGGGGTCCACCGGCATCATGTCACCGGCGTCGGACGCCTCCGACTCGTCCGGGTAAACATGCTCGATTGCCGCCGGCGGTGGCGCCGGCGGTGCGTCCTCGCGGACATGCGTGCAGGGGAGAAGTCCTGTCGCGATTGACCGGCCCCTGGCCGAGAGAGTCTCCCAAAAAGAGGGTTTGGCCGAAGATTGGCCGAAAGAATTTTGACCCTTAAGTATGCAAAAAGATGTCAAAACAAGAAAAAACAAATGTTTTCTCGAAAACTGGCCGAAAGGCCTCCGGAGAGGACTTCTGCCCTGCATGCGTGCAAGCGGCAGCCGAGATGCCTCCTGCCACACCACCCAATGTGAAGCCCCGCCCCATGTGGGTGGCAGGCTGGCAGTATGGCTACTGCCCCGGGGTCCTTATCATAGGACCCAAATTGCGTTGGGTCCTTTCACAAGGACCACTTTTTCACGATTTTTTTTAAAGCATCTTCTTGAGATAAATTGAGGCAACCACCAATAAGGTAGACTAATTATGACCCAAACTAACTTATCCTATGGCTGCTTGGCATATATCCGATGTGGCGTGCGTCTATTGGTAGCATAACTGCTAGTAACCCTGAAATTTTCAACGTTGTAGTTTTTCAAATGTTTGAAAACGAGGTATGTAGCTCTTGTTTTTTTCACAAACGGAATTTTGAAGCACACGGCGCCGACGCTATGAAATATTGGTGGCACATACCATGGCCGATGATCGGTGGATGTTTGTGCCCGGTGGCATCCCATTTCACGCCGTTATAGGTGTCACAATCCACATATCCCGCCATTTCCTAGGCAAATATTAGGAAATATATGGGCTAATTTTGGCATGGAACAATGTCGGAGATGTGACATTGACTGCGCACATGACGCCTGCAAGCTATCGCCGCATTGCAGTCTTCATATATACACACTAACGTAATTTTTAAGCCCTCTATATACCCAGAATGGACCATAACATGGTGCATATGCACAGTCATACAAGACGAAAGGCGACATTTTGGGCAGTCGATTTAGTGTAATTTTTAAGTTGGGTCATTTTTGCTGCTTCAACCGATATTTTGAGGGTCAAGATGACCTCGGATGAAAGTTTTGACAAGACACTGCAGAAAGAGCAGCTCGAGAACTTGATAACATAGGTCCTGCAATTTTCATAGCACCTTCGAGCAAGCAAATAAAAAATGGGTCCTTGTGAAAGGACCCGCCATTTTAATTATTTTTGAGGGGAAACACATATCCAAAGTAACCGCCGCAACCAAGGACATAAATGCAATCACTATGCATTCTCACTTAAAAATAAATTAATTGGGCTCATAAATACTCGACGAAAGCGGTCAATCAAACTATAACTATATTCAATTATTATGCATGGTACGAGCATTATGCGTGGGTCCTTGTGATAGGACCCAAGCTCGGGGCAGTAGCCAAGTAGGGTAGGAAGTCCTGCAACGCACCGCCCTCCCGCTCCGGCTCGAGCCCGAAGGCACACGCCGAAACGCCGTCGAGCATCTCCGGCTTACCTCCCGCTAGAAGGCAGAGCGCATCGAACCGCTCGCCGTCGTGCTCGTCCATGGCCGCTGAAACTGCTCCGCCAGTAAGTCGTTCTCGATGTCACCGAGGGCAGGGTAGAAGTCTTACCGTGGCGGGCCGGCCCGGGGCCGCAGAAGCTCGCTCCGGGCCGAAAGCGGGCCGAAGGGGCTTTCGCCCCCGGGCCGCACAAAAATATGAGCCGGCCAAACTTCGGCCAAAAATATAGGCATTTTATGCCACTTTTTATCAAACCCCCATACTTAATTTCAAAATTTCGCGCCTGCGGCGGGCATTTTTCTTCCTTGACCGTTTTGGCCGAAAGCGGGCCAGCGGAAATATAGTTTACGGGCCGTAAAGAATTTTGGAAGACTTCTACCCTGACCGAGGGAGAAGCTGTGGAAGCTTCCCCCAGCGCCGTGCTTGCCGCCGTTCGGGCAGTCGCGGTGCCAGTGGCGGGCTTCGTCTTTCTTGCACGTTGAATTTCGGCAGAACGGGATGAAGTCACCGCTGCCCTAGTGCCCTTGTGAAAAGCAACGCGCTTCCTGGCTACTATCCCATGGTCCTTGTGGGAGGACCATAATCGATTATGGTCCTGCCACAAGGACCAATGTTGCAAGAATTTAATTGGGCATTGGTTCGGATCTAGAAGGCGCGCCCAATGATTTTTAGTATCAATGGGACATATATTAATTACTTCGATGCTTGGTCCGGCCTGGATCCGCCCAATATATCCATGGCGTTCGCATTTGCGACAAGCACCCTCAACTTTTTCAGATTGCATTTTTTTGAAAATTCAAAAAGGCACAAAAAGGTACGATATCTTTAATGATTTTTGGGGAATAGTATGTGCAGGCTACACCTGCGTCCATGCGATCATATCGATATTATACACATGTCCCCATCATATTTGGGTCATACGTCATGTTGGAGTGCATATATTGGCCATCTCTAATGCGTATTAACAACCGTACACCTTTTTAGTCGTTTTTTAGCCGGAATGGGATAATCGGTGCAAACATGACCCATTATCCACGATGCCCGCTAGAGTGCATTCACAGTGTGGTAGGAGCGTATGGTGCTTAAACTTTTGAAGTATATCCATAAAATGATTTTTTGAAAGCTTAACATAAGCCATATGGGCAAGTATGTGAGCGATGTGCACTCGTTAGCTTGACGCGAAGTGAAAATTAGAAGTGCAAAAATCACAAAATCCTTATTTCACTCGGGAGTGATCACCCGCCACGGTAAACGAGAGCTCAGATGGCGACTAGAGTGTGGACTATCCAACTAAGTTTTCATATTTGGTCATAAAATCAAGGTGTGCGACCATGAGCGGCCAACACCGCGCACCATGCAACCGCTAGGACGCTTAAAGACTATGGTCCTTGTGGGAGGACCATCTTTTTTTCGACGATTTCGATAAAAACATATCAAAAGCGCACCCTTTAAGCACGCCCCTCTAGCACACGCGTGGACGATCCTGTAGGGGAAATTATTCAATTGACTCATAAATATGATGCCAAAAGCACGTATACGCCTCAAAGATCCATGTGGCACTCATAATAGTCATCGCGCGTTGGTCCTTGTGGGAGGACCATGAATTTGGATAGTAGCCATTCCTCGCCTGCGACTGCGGCCAGTTTCCCCCCGTCGGGAGGTCACCTGCCGCAAAACGAACACCGGAGCCGCCTCCCCCGTTGCCGATTTTGTTCTTGTCCGCTCGCGGGGTAAAACCCCGCCCGTTGACCTTGTCCACGAGGACCTTCAGCTGCCGCTTCACGTCGAGGATGATGGCCGTGAGGTCGGACAGCTGCGAGGCGTCGCCGTTTGTGGCCACGGCTGCCGCGGACAGGGTGAACGAGGCAGTGTGCGTACCGGCTGCAAGCCTGCAACGTGTCGGGCGTAGCACTCGAGGACCCATTGCTGAATGGTGAGGAGGTCCACGGCCGCCCGCTGCTGGTGCGTGAAGAGTCGCGACACCACCGGCGCGTAGAATCCCGGGTCCAGCGCCGCGAGGAACAGCTCCTTCACCTCGTCATCGTCGAGAGTGTTGCGCCTCTTGGCGGACCGTAAGGCCGCGTTGAAATCCGCGATGGACTCGGACGGGTCGGTGTGGGCCTTAAAGCGGACGCCAAGGAGGTCCGATGTCCCCTGAAAGGGTGCACCGGAGTCCAGCAGTCGCCGTGCGAGCTCCAGAAGGGCTCGCTTGCCGTCCAGCGGGTGCAATGTCGCAGAGGCCTCGAGCCAGTCACCCGCTGGAGAGGCGGGACATACGATGAGCTCGAGCGTTGAAAAAAGAAGTTTGTTGGCCTCGGGACGGACGGCCAACGTGGAGTCCTCCAAGTCGAACATCGGCGCAAATAAAGCATCCTGCGCCTCGAATGCCTCCTGGAGAGCAGGCACCAGCTTGGAGAGAAGCACCTGCTCGTTGGATTCCGTTCCTGTGAAACGGTCATGTTTCTCACGGAAACACTTCCGGATCACGTGCTTCGCTACGCTCTCGTCGAAGCGCTCACGGGTCAGTGAGCGAACACCCGCCAAGAAGACTGCCTGGGCGGAGTTCGCAGCCGGAACACCAGCAGGTGATACGGCTATGCAGACAAGCGCCGTGAATATATTATCAATATACAAAATAAACACTGCAAAGTTGAACAGCAATGCAAGTGTACGGATGAGCAGGTTTGTGAGTGCAGTCTCTGTAAGAAGATCTGCTGAAGCACAACGCTTCCTCACTTTTGTACCTAACGTCTCCCATCATCTTAGATGGTACCGCCATTGGGTTGTGAACCCGAGACGTAGGTTGAACGACCAGCATGGTAATAACGACTAGTTCGTTCATGCTGCGCATGCGAGTTCCGCGCATGCTGAAAGCCAAGATGGTTCTTGTTTGTTTTCAAGATGTATCTTTGCTTTGCCATCTTCGAGTTCGACATACGAACTCTCGATGACAGGGATGCCTGATGATATGACATTATCATCTGGCGACATGTACAGTCATCGTCGACCGTACTGACGACTGTCATAAATATATGACGCGACTCGACCTGTACAGTCATGGTCGACCATACTGTCGACTGTCATAATAATATATGACGCGACCGACTGTCATAATAATATATGACGCGACCGACTGTCATAATGTATGACATGACATGGTATGACATGTCTGACAGGTATGACACGTATGACATGTATGACACATATGTCATCGGTCATGACCCTGACAGATCTCCCCTCTTAAAAGAGTTGTGACCTCACAACGGGCATACCTTTGTATATGTCTATGATGTCTTTGTTGTTGTTGCTTCTTGCTGGTACCAGTCTTCTTACACCGATTTGAGGCGTCCCTCATGGTGTTTTTAGGTTATTGGGGGGAACTGAGTCCACTTTAGTCCCTCACCTTAGGCATTTAGCCCTACAGTTCTTAGGATGTAGCCCACCTTTCCGGAAATCGTATCGTATTTCAGAGTGACGTTCCAAGGTTCAATGAAGAGCGTTTTCGTGATACAGATTGACGCTGGATTACTGATTGATCCACACGTTATCATGTATGTACTAGACGATTCAAAGCATCCGAAGTCTACGTTACGGATTATTTGCGCTAGCCGTCGTCGCTTTGCGCGATCGATGATCCCACGATTTAACAATTTATAATCGAACGATTCTCGGCCTGATATAGTGCACCCAACCCTTCCTCCCCTCCTGAAGCTACTATGGAGGTTCACAGGTAGCGATGGGGAGCCCGATTTTTGGGGCTTGTTTTAATGCAAACGGAGAAGGCCCTGCTTACGAGATATCGGAGGGTCTTTATAAGTCCACTTTAAATCCTCACCCGTCTGCCAAACTCCTTTTATGGTCCAGTACGCACGCTTTGACGAACATCTGTCGCGATGAGTGAGAATGGATTCGCCACGTACTAATGTGAAATTCGTTTTAGTTATGTGTGTCAAGCATAACTCAGGATCACAACTCCGTCCACCTCAGTTATCCGGTAGCGCGGATTTACTGGCCACAGAATCCGATGACAAACCACGGTCTTGGCAAAGGTAGCATTTAGCAGTTTTTATTTATCCACAGATATGATATCTCGCATGTGTGCGTATCTGTGCAAGGGTATGATTTTGAACAAGGCTCACTACACCTTTAGCAAGGAAGGATCAATTCCCGCTTCAATGCAACATAATGATAAACATTAAGAGCAAGGTTATATAGATGATCGACATGTATTAGTATATATTACAAGAAGTAAGGGCATAATGCCTATTCTACGAAAGGTGGGTTTACACACCGTAAGGACCCCTTACGGTGGGTTACCCAACCCTAAGTAATCCGATTATTTCAGTCCCTAAACTGACCCCCCGGTCATGTTCATGGTGGCAGGATGACTTTAGACACTCCCAAGAGGCATCCGCGAAGAATTATATCGGATGTATCCGGGTTTGTTAACCTGAAAACACAAACCCAAACCGGCAAACCAATAATCGCATATACATCGTATCATATAGCGTAATAAACCGTCATACCACCCTCACTTCGCGTGACATTTTGAGGGTCAAGATGGCCTCGAATGAAAATTTTGTCAAGACACTGCAGAAAGAGCAGCTCGAGAACTTGACAACATAGGTCTCCAAATTTCCAAAGGGCCATCGAGGAAGGCCACATATCTACAAATATACAAAATTATGTGGTAACCCGCCGTAAGCATATATGATCGGAACCCGCTACACCCTCCCACTTCGCGAGCGCATTACACACATGAGGCACATCGCATCCATCCATAGTATGTTCCTCAGCTTTCATTCAACTCATAAACTGTCTGAAAATCGATAGGTTTGACGCCGTAGACCTCATAACGCCACCACTACAGGCCGCCGAAAATTCCTCTTACGGCGGGTAAACCCACCGTAAGATTAGTAGAATAGGCAATAAGGCTTAATATAATGTTTAGCCTTCATAGCCAGCTATAATGTCTGCTGCATTGGTCAGCTCTGTGGCTTTGACCCAGGTGTCATGCTCAGGACCGTAGCCTGCATATCGTACTAAATAGTATTTGACACCTCTAGTGAACTTATTCGAGAGTATATGTGATATCTCAAATAGTGGTTGCCCTTCTTCGGTGATCATCTGTGGCAGAGGCAAAGGTGCTTGGATCGAGTCGTTGTACAGCTCTAATCTGGAAACAGGCTGTACCGGATGAATACGGATATCAAGATTTCCGAAATCTAACTCGTATGCACGTCCATGGCTAAGCACTTTGGAAATGGTGAACGGCCCAATATATGGCTGCTTAAAGTGTCTGCCTGCCTCTGTCAAACCAGTCCATTGAATAAACTCGGTCCGTAAAAGAACTTTCTGCCCAACTGCAAACTGCTTAGGCATGTGAGTCTTATTGAATCTGGCTTGGCTAATCTCTGCTGCTCGGGAAATGTTGTCTACCGCGTTGGCATGAACAGCCGAGTACTGGTCAAAATGATCTCGAATAGCTCTTTGTATTGGAACAGGAGCTTCTGGCGGAATAGTGATAACCAGATCATGAGGCGAAAGTGGTTGCGCCATCGAGTCGAGATAAAATGGTGAATAACCAGTTGATGCAGAAACGGTATTGTTAATTGCAAACTCCACCAGAGGCAACTTGTCCTCCCACGAATTGGCTGAAGTATCATTGCAACAACACCTGAGGATGTCCTCAATGAAGGCATGGCTCCTCTCATTGGCAGCATTCGACTGTGGATGGTGTGACGATGTCATGGACAATCTCGTACCAGTAGATTTCCACAGTGTCTGCCAGAATGTAGAGGTGAATCTGGGGTCTCGATCTGAGATGATGTTCCTCGGAAGACCATGGAGCTTGAAGATATGCTGCATATAGATAGAAGCAGTATGCTGAGCTGTCCAGGTCATGCTGAAGGGAATGAGATGACAACGATGAGAGAATTGGCACATCACCACAAATATACTGTCGTGCCCATTAGTGGTGATAGGCAGGTCAGTGATCCAATCAAGAGATACATCTAGCAATTTTGTCTTAGGCACAGAATATCGTATATGTGCCTGACCATAAGGCTTGTGTCGCCTCGTTTTCTGGCGCTGACAAACGGGGCACTCCCGAATGTACTTGATGGCTGCCGTTGTCATTCCTGGCCAATAATACCGGCTACGCAGAAGATGAAGCATGCGATTTTTGCCTACATGTATGACCAGAAATAGTGGCTGAGTGGCACTCATGAAGAAGAATGTGGCGAAGTTGTGTGATCTCACCGTCATCTGTGGGGACTTTAGCTGTTGGTGGAATGTACAGCTGTCTGCCATATATGGTCTTACGATAGATCAACCCCTGAATGAGCTCGAAGCTGTAGCTGCTGACTGACTGTGACGAAGTCGATGATGTCAGCTTAGCCAAAATAGTCTGTGCAAATGTGTCACGATCATACTCGGATATAATGATGTCGTGTAGCTGATGAGCTGATGAAGAAGATATAAGAGCAATGAATGTAGGATCTGCAGATGGAATGACCTCGCTGATGTCCATATGATGAAGACAATCAGTAAGTTCAAAAAGTGCAGAGATACGCGTGAGTGCGTCTGCAACCTTATTCTTTTCGCCAGCAATGTGCTCTATACGGAAGTTGTATTCAGAGAGCTCATCCAACCACCGTGCCTGCTTGGGGCTCAGTGTGGATTTGGTCTGGAAATAAACCAGTGGCTGATGATCTGAGCGTACAATAGTCTCAGGAGCTCCCAACAAGATGTGGCGAAAGAATCGGAAGCCTTCCACAATGGCAAATAGCTCGATCTCAGGAATAGGCCAACGTCTCTGTGTATCGGATAGAGTGACGCTGTGATAACCACATGGCTTCATACCTTTTCCTTGATCCTGGAGTATTACTTGACCAACGTGTGTGCCTGATCCATCGACCTCCATAATAGATGGCAGTTTCTGATCTGGAAGCTGCAATACTGGAGCGTTACAGATGGCACTTTTGAGGTTATCAAATGCCTGCTGCTGCTCAGTTTCCCAGACAAACTCTGCATTATCTTTAAGGAGACGATTGAGAGGTTCGGCAACTTTGGAGAACTTTGGTATGAATCTCCTAAATTGACCAACCATGCCCAAGAATGACCGAAGGGATGACTTGCCATCTTTAGCCATACGGCGTAGAGGCTGCTTTCCAACGGTGGGACCATAAGACACTGAAGGCTGAATTGCCATGACTGCTCTGATTCTGTCTTCGATGATGGATAGGCCTGCTTCAGAGATGTGATGTCCGATAAAGTCTATAGATCTGACGAACAACTGCACCTTGGAAGGCCTGATGTAGAACTGGTGATCTCTGCAACGCTGGAGGAACTGTCGAACATGCTTCACATGGCTGTCAAAATCTGGACTGTATACAATAGTGCCGTCCATGAATATGACAAGGAACTGGTCGATGAAGTCAAAGAATGCCCGATTTCCTACACGAAGTGCTGTTGCAGGAGCATTGCTTGGTCAATCCAAAAGGCATAACTGTCCATTCATAAGAACCGTATCTGGTGCGAATAGCAGTTTTATGAATGTCGTCTGGATGAATGGGGATTTGGTGGAAGAACTGGTTGAAATCAAATCTACTGAACCAGCGTGCTCCCTTCAGCTGCTCTAGTAGGGTGTCATGTGCTGGTGGTAGGGGATACGTGTCCTTTATGGTGATGTTATTCAGGGCACGATAATCACAACACATCCTCCACTTTCCCCCTGGCTTAGGAGCGAAAATGATTGGGCATCCATATGGCGATGATGATGGACGAAGGATACCCAACTCGACATATTTTATGATTTGCCGTTTGAGCTCCTCCATCATGGGTGCTGGAATGGTGCGCACTGGCTGTGACGGAGGCTTATGTCCAGGTTCGATGTCGATTCTATGATATCCACCTTCAAACCGTTCTGGCCTATGACCAGCCGGAAGATCCTCCTGGAAAACGTCTGAAAAGTCTTCTCTCACTTGATCACGTTCTGCTGTGACCTCGGGGTCTTCCATTGTGGTGTCTGAGTCTGCTGCTGCAAAGACCAATTCACCATCGACCTCGGAGAGGAAAAAGAGATATGCTACGGCTTCTTCAGCCGAACCACTGGATCGAATGCGACGGAGATGTTTTCTCATGGTGGTGGCGCTGACCAATTCCATTTCAGGAAGGCCATCTGAGTCTGGAGTCTGCTCAACTCTGGACAATACTGTGCGAATACTGGAGCCTGATGAATGCTTCCTAGTGATCGTCAGATTTTTGGTCTGAAAGTCAATGTGTGGATTCCTCCTCTCCAACCAATCTTGACCCAGAATGACAGTGAATGGTTTCATGTCAATGATGTAGAAATCTTCTGTATCCTTATACTTGCCCAAAGAAAATGTAGCCTTGGGAAGATAGGATGTGCAAGGTAGTTGGCTTCCTCCAGCCAATCCCACTGAAAATGATGAAGAATCTGTGGGAGCTATACCAAGCTGAGCAGCGAACTGTCTGTCGATGAAAGATGATGTGGCTCCTGGATCTACCAAAATGTGAGTACTCTGTCCATAAACTTTCCCTTTATACAACAACAGCTTCTTCTGTGATTTCAGCTGTGCTGTTTGAGACTGCATCTGTGCGATGTGTTCTGTGGGATTGTCCATCTGCTGAAACTGCAATGTCAGACTGGATAGGACTTCTTCTGAGATACTCTCAATCCGGCCACTTGCTTCAGTGGCATCTTCAGGATGATCTACCCTCGGGGTGCTCTCATCACCGGTACCTGCGCAGTACCCTGAGAGTTTCCCTGAGGAGCTGGAGCTGATGGAACTGGATCTGAAGTTGCAACTGCTGCATTGATGCTATGCTGATTTTTCAGTTCCTTGACCAAGGTGTTGATCGTATTGATGAGTTTGCCAGACCCATCTTTAGCACCCTGATTCTTCTGTGGCTGTCTCTGATTCTGAAAAGGACTCTGAGCTGGTGGCTTACCCTTGATCTCCTTTCCATCATTGGTACTGGTGGCCCAACAATCCTTCTCGATGTGGCCAGGACGACCACAACGATGGCAAGTCTTATCTTTCTGTGATTGTCCTTTTCCTTTTCCTTTGCCCTTGCCTTTACCACCTTTTCCTTTGTTCTGATTCTGATTGGACTTCTGGCTGCCATTCTGATTCCAATTCCGATTTTTGTTGGATCTGTCATATGGCTTATGGCCACGTCCTCTGTCCTTATCCTTTTTGGCTGGACCTCCAGATGACTGTTCCTTCTGCCCTCGATAATGAAGAGTCTCTGACTGCTTCGAATGAATGACATAGTTCAAGTCGAGCAGTATCTGTGTGGTTAGTGACCACGACATATTATTCCTTTCTGTCTCTGTCAGGAATCGTAAATGGAACTGTTTGCGAAGATCTGGATCTATGCTGTTGACAAATCTGTCCTTTATCAACACATCTTCCAGTTCAACTGCTGCCAATGCAGCCAGTGAAGTGAATGTGCGTAGATAATCTGAGAAAGTCTGGTTTCCTTGCATCAGTGACATTAGATGTTTTTTAGCCACTGATCTTTTATGGGGGTTACCAAACTGTCTGAGGAAAATCCCTCTGATCCCTGCATATGTGGCATCTGGTTGATTTGCCACGACCTGGAAATAGTGTCGGTCATTATTCTGTATGAGGGTCAGGAAAACTGTGATCAGGTCTTTGTCTGGAACTCCTGGATACGTGAATTGGAAGTATCTATCCACGGTTTCCAACCAAACCTCTGCGTCCAATCCTGATTTGTATTCCTTTGGTGGTGTCATTTTCACCTTGGGAACCAAACTGGGTGGTGCTGATGCTGGTGCTGGATCTGCATCTGGATCTGTGAAGATCATTGGAGGATTGTCTGCAGTATATTCATCATCTGGTTCCTGAGGCTCGTTTTCAGGATCCCGATATCTGCTCATATCAGGCTTCATGCGGCTGATATTGTCGAAGAACCCTATCTTGTCGAATCTGGTCTGGGTATTATCATAACCAGCGTGCCATTTTGGGATCTTGAAACGACTGTATGCATCATATGAGCCTAAGATGTCAAAGAACCATGTAGACGGATCTGCATTGATGGGTGGAATATCTGGATCTTCTGCTTCTGCCATCTAAGAAAAACAAAACACAACACCAAAATCTCTTCAGCTAACTGAGTGTGTGTTGATATATATATACCTATGTTATATATGGTATATCTGTATATTATGATGAGGTTATACATATACATATATCCACTTTCTTCCCCCCTCAAGGAAGTGTGTGATACAGTGGCAGTTGTCAATTGCCAATACCTCATTCAGCATGCATTCCTATAGGAACCAGCTGTTACAGTTTTAGGGTTGCAGCCCTACAGTCCTTGGGTTGTAGCCCTGCAGTTTTTGGGTTGTTGCCCTACAGTTCTAGGGTTGTTGCCCACAGTATTATCATGTCTGTGATGATTTAGCATGATATAATAATGCCAAAAAACGAAGTTTTTCGAAATAAAACTGGCATTTTAGGGCATATGTGGTTACAGTGGCCCTGTTACTCAATATGGTGTTTAGGGTGTTACTTGATATCAGTAACCCTAATACAGGTAAAAAATAAGCAGTATGATGTTTTTGCAAAGATTTTTAAGCAAAACTGCATTTAATACCTACATAAATGTAAGGTGGTTTTCAGGAGGTACGTTACACCCCTGTTACACACATTTAATTTTAGGGTTGTTACAGGGCGTTACACATGCTGCATAAATCAGGGATTGTTATTTGATATATAAACATTCATTTCAGCAAAAAAAATCAATCCGAAATTTTCAAAATGTGTTTTACGTACAGCATTTTGAGCAATTTATCGTTACAGCAATAGCGTTACCCCTATATATTCAACACCTAATATTTAGGGTGTCACACAGATATGACATGTGTCATTATGATTTCCTGATACCTTAATAGGTATAAAATCATAATTTTAAATAAAATGGGCACACATTTTTCATTTTGAAATTAAACGTGGAGCATTTTTACCCATTTTACAGCTTTTTCAGCTATCTGAAATATTGCTTTAGTGACATATCTCAGTGTATATGTGGAATGTAAGTACAGAATCACTGTGAGGAACTTCACTTTTGCATATGACAAATTTCATAGCAAATAAGTGAGTTGTGCTGTATATCAACATTTATGGTTGACAGCATTCTGGGTTTTACTGATTTAAACCCATGCACAACAAATGTACTTTTCTGATTATGTATAGATTAATCAACTTAAGTGGATACACCCACTTTAGTGATATTTCTCAACCTATGATTTGTTTTGAGCATAGGTCTGTGCTCTTAAGATTTATCAAAGTGATATATCTCATTTAGAACAAATCTGGACTTTGCTGGATACAATCACAGCAACTTGACACAGCACATTTATATGTGTGTGATTGTCCTTAACACTATTGTCAGATATCATGTAAATACTGATCTGTGTGTTGCATGCAATTGATCTGATCAAGTCTGATTCAACTGTCAATATGCAACGTAGTTGTTGTAGTTGCTCCAGCGATAGTAAAGGTATGGACAGTGTTCAGCAGTTACCAGTTGCATTATGAACACTGTATAATGCCTTCGGGTCTGGAGATATTCTCCATCCAGCCCTACAACATGTTATCTTATCCTGTTCCCTTATGTATCGCCATCATTGACACTTTCCACGCACATGTGTTTGGAAGTGGTATCTATATTACCATGTACAATATAGTTGATCTATTCACTCTGAGTCAGTGAATTTTAACATGTATAATGAATGCTAGTGTATGTGCAGTGTGTAGTACTGCTGATTAGTACTTATGTCAGTGTGTGTGTGTGTGTTACTTGTACACACTCTGCAGAATATGTTCTGGATATCACAATATCCTAGACAATTTATCATGCAAGACAGTCAGCATACCATGTACTGATTACATCTAACATGATATATATCAAGTTTAGGGATCATTGTAATTCCATGCTAATCTCATTACAAAATGAGTTGCTGATAGATTTTACATGAAGCTCAGGTGAGCATTCCATCCAGTGATCCACCATAGAATGTACATGTGATCTGGAGAGCATCTCGGCTCCACCAGGCATGACAAACTAATTATGGTGTTAAGATCACTTTCAGGCACCCTTTGCTACATGGATTCGAATATAGACTAGCATTCACTGCAATATGCTTATGCTCTATGTACTACAGCTGTTATCGTGATCAAGCTGTACAGTATAATAAAGCATGTACAATTCACAATCAATGCAATCATTCAGCATAAGATATGTGCATAGTATAAAAGTGTATGCACTGCATGTTGATGATTGCTGTAAGTGAAATAAGTGCATGTGTGTGTGTGCTGATTCGCACACACATGTTGTGAACAGATCATTGTGATGCTAAATAGAATGATGCTGATGATTAAAGTATTTGTGCAGCCATCAGAACACTTTGGAATTTGCTGCAGTATGATAATGATACTTTTACAGCAACATAGTGGTAATGTATCCAAGCATAACGATCATGTATACAGTCATTCTGCATATGATTTCGACGGGCTTATACATATGTGCTTCTCACTGCATGTAAAACACATCAAAATTGTGCACGCTAAAATCGGGCGTTCTTCGCATGTGACGAAATCATGAAGAACGTATATCGTGCTGACAGGCCATAAATCATTGTACGCGCTGACATTGTAAACAGTGCGAAGGAATTGCATTGCAAAAATCACTGATGTACGTCGCATACGAATGCGAGCGCTGACATGTATACGAATCAAAATTCTGCCGATGACAAGGATGTAATATATCATTCTGGACAATTTTTGAAAGTGATTCATACAAGCGCGCGCATGCTGCGATTGACTTCTGTAGAAATATGCGACCATCGCGCATGCTGCATATGTAAATTAGTGACCATCGCGCATGCTGCATGTATGAAGCAATTTAGTGCTATCATGAAAATCGTGATACTGCGCTGATGATTTTCCACGCGAAAGCGATTTCGCCGATGATTTGTCGCATCTGCGAACATGCATACATTTGCGAACCATTTATGCGAATACGTTTCATTGCTGCGTCGATGTATGCCCTGCGCACACCTTATCGCGTATGTGTGCGATCAGCTGTTTCCGCGTGTATGCTGCGAGAAATCTCCTCGCGCTATCTCTGCGCTGTCAATATGCGATTGTATATTATTCGCCCTGCAGATATTCAATATTATGCGAGCGCTGTCGATATGCGCCCACCTGCAAACCTGCGAACAATATCAAATATACTACGTCTATCGCTGCACCCACTTGAGTTCTCGAGTATCGTGCCTTGACGACTTTTAGAATACCATCTGATACGGCTATGTAGACAAGCGCCGTGAATATATTATCAATATACAAAATAAACACTGCAAAGTTGAACAGCAATGCAAGTGTACGGATGAGCGGGTTTGTGAGTGCAGTCTCTGTAAGAAGATCTGCTGAAGCACAACGCTTCCTCACTTTTGTACCTAACGTCTCCCATCATCTTAGATGGTACCGCCATTGGGTTGTGAACCCGAGACGTAGGTTGAACGACCAGCATGGTAATAACGACTAGTTCGTTCATGCTGCGCATGCGAGTTCCGCGCATGCTGAAAGCCAAGATGGTTCTTGTTTGTTTTCAAGATGTATCTTTGCTTTGCCATCTTCGAGTTCGACATACGAACTCTCGATGACAGGGATGCCTGATGATATGACATTATCATCTGGCGACATGTACAGTCATCGTCGACCGTACTGACGACTGTCATAAATATATGACGCGACTCGACCTGTACAGTCATGGTCGACCATACTATCGACTGTCATAATAATATATGACGCGACCGACTGTCATAATGTATGACATGACATGGTATGACATGTCTGACAGGTATGACACGTATGACACGTATGACACATATGTCATCGGTCATGACCCTGACAGCAGGTGCCGGCGTAGCCGGCGTGACGGAATTACGGGCAGCAGCGGAGTCTAGTAAAATAGTAGCTAGGGAGCGGCGGCGTAACGCCATACTCGATGTCAATCTAGTCGCAACCATGGTGTAGAAGACTGTAGAGATGAAGCGAGGGTAAGAGGGGCGAGGTGCGAAAGGAGGGGCGGCCAAGAGTCGAAATGAGGTCCGGTCGTCGAGGAATCAGTGGAAAGCTGCGGCGCGCAAAGATCTCCAAACGTGCATGTGGATTAAATAACGCGGCCAAGGAACGTGGTGTCGGATCCGACCAAAATTCCAACGTCTACCAACGCGTAGCAAGGAAAAATAAGCGGCCACGTGCACGAGCCCTCCGCAAATCCAATCAACCAGCCATGTAACTAGGCCATACCGCTCCGCCGCGCCTCTAGAGGAGCCCCTCACTCCATCTCAATCGTCGTTGTTTAGCCAGACATGGCCAAACTTCGCAGTGTCTAAATAAAGAGTGAGTGGGGCCAAACCTGTTGGATATACCCCTAGGACTCGGGATATATTCACTCAGTGATAGGTTTTCTCAGAATGTATTAAAGCTGATAAGTTAACCCGATATAACGGGCATAAACAGTTAGGGTTCGGGTTCGGGTGACAGTCATACACACTACTATAGGAAGAGTCACAAAGCAAGCGGTTGCTTTGTGACTGTTCCAGCAGTAGTAGAAACATTCAGTTTCGTGGTGCTGGCACATGCCGTATCCGAGCCGGTGTGGCTCCTTGATCCTGAATTGCTCCTGCCTGCTTGCCTGCTGACACCTCATCCCCACGGGGTGAGGTGGTGTCACGAGGAACCCAATCATTCACCCCTCGGCCCGAGTTGTCACCAGTCGTGTCCGTTGTCACAGTTCGTCACCGCGAGCCATAAACCGCGAACACTCACCTTAGCATTTTATGCCATCTTATTAGTATCTGTGAACGCCCACCCTTGCGTTTTTGTATTTGCTTGACCCCGATATATATATCACACACATATATATATATATATCTTGTTTCTTACCATTCATGGAGGATACAATCGCGCCGCACAGGCCGCGCGCCCCCAACAGTCGCGCCGCACAAAGCCGCGCGATGCCCCAACATAGAGCGCACCGCAACGGCAGATTGGGGGAAAAGTTGTATCCTTCGGGTTTCACTCTTCGCCGCCTACGTGGCACCGTGGGGAGTCAGTACCCAATAGCCAGAGCGAGTAGCTCAACGGCAGAGCGCTCGTCCGGTATGCGAGAGGTCACGGGCTCGATCCCGGCCTGGCTCAACCCTTTTCGGGCTTCTGGTCTAGCGGTACAGTTTCTGTTTCCCCATGAACCATCTTCATCAAAAGTTCTGGCCCCTCTGGTCCCACCGCCACCCCACGGGGGGGGCCACGATAGATTAACATTTCGTTGCATTTTGGACTTCGATTTGATGACGAATCACAAGTGACACGAAGTCGGGACAAGCATGAAGCAACGCAACGGCAACACTTCGACTTGAGACTTGTATCGGTCAAATATAAGACTACGAGGGAGTTTGACAACGCTCATTCTGGAAACTTTTGCGAGTGCCATCACAGCACCACAACAGTCCCAAATCAATTAGCGTATATCTTTCCCCCCCTCAAACTTCTTAAAAATGCGTGAAGTTATCTCTATCCACATTGGCCAGGCCGGTATCCAGGTTGGTAACGCCTGCTGGGAGCTGTACTGCCTGGAGCACGGCATTCAGCCTGGTATGTGCCCTTTCGACATCTTTTGTTGTGCGCGCGTATCAAATAAAAGCGATCTTTCGAAACTGCCTGCTCGAGCGCACTGCTGGTTTCGGTGCTGCCAGTTATGGGGCAGCACTTGCGGAGCTGTATGTTCGTACTCTCTGGAGGGAGGGGAAACTATGTGAACTCTGTGCTGCAGTCGTAACGTGCGACGGGACGCACTTGTTCTTTTCCAGCACCCGATGTGCAACTGAAGATAGCGTTGTAAACTTCTTGGAGGGTCTACGGTTTTCCACTGTTGTTGTTCCTTGACGCTCCTGTAAAGGTTGCCTGCCTCGTACGGACGTCAAGTCGAGCAGTCTCGAAGAGGGTTTCAACCCCTGTTGTATTGTGATGCGCATTGACAGTTGCGCAACGTTTGTATCTAACAGATGGCCAGATGCCCTCCGACAAGACCATCGGCGGTGGTGACGATGCCTTCAACACTTTCTTCTCTGAGACTGGCGCTGGCAAGCACGTCCCCCGCTGCGTGTTCCTCGACTTGGAGCCCACCGTGATTGACGAAGTCCGTACTGGCACTTACCGTCAGCTATTCCACCCCGAGCAGCTCATCTCTGGGAAGGAGGATGCCGCTAACAACTTTGCCCGCGGTCACTACACCATTGGCAAGGAGATTGTTGACCTGTGCCTCGACCGCATCCGCAAGCTTGCGGACAACTGCACCGGTCTCCAGGGATTCCTCTGCTTCAACTCCGTGGGCGGTGGTACCGGTTCCGGTCTCGGGTCTTTGCTCCTGGAACGTCTTTCCGTAGATTACGGCAAGAAGTCAAAGCTTGGGTTCACCATTTACCCCTCCCCTCAGGTGTCCACCGCCGTTGTCGAGCCCTACAACTCTGTGCTCTCCACCCACTCTCTTCTAGAGCACACTGATGTGGCTGTACTCATCGATAACGAGGCGGTGTACGATATCTGCCGACGCTCCCTTGACATTGAGCGCCCCACTTACACCAACTTGAACCGTCTCATCGCCCAAGTGATTTCATCCCTGACCGCGTCTCTCCGTTTCGACGGCGCTCTGAACGTGGACGTCACGGAGTTCCAGACCAACTTGGTGCCCTACCCTCGTATCCATTTCATGTTGTCCTCCTACGCTCCCGTTATCTCCGCGGAGAAGGCGTACCACGAGCAGCTGTCTGTTGCTGAGGTGACGAACTCCGCTTTTGAGCCTGCTTCCATGATGGCCAAGTGCGATCCTCGTCACGGCAAATACATGGCGTGCTGCTTGATGTACCGTGGTGACGTCGTGCCTAAGGACGTGAACGCCGCCGTGGCCACTATCAAGACCAAGCGCACCATCCAGTTCGTTGACTGGTGTCCCACTGGCTTCAAGTGTGGCATTAACTACCAGCCCCCTACCGTTGTGCCTGGCGGTGACCTTGCAAAGGTGCAACGTGCTGTGTGCATGATCTCCAACTCCACTGCGATTGCTGAGGTGTTCTCTCGCATTGACCACAAGTTCGATCTTATGTATGCCAAACGTGCTTTCGTCCACTGGTATGTCGGTGAGGGTATGGAGGAGGGTGAGTTCTCCGAGGCGCGCGAGGACTTGGCTGCCCTCGAGAAGGATTATGAGGAGGTTGGTGCAGAGTCTGCTGAGGGTGAGGGCGAGGAGGAGGGCGAGGAGTATTAGATGCCTCCCCCCTTTGTCTGAGGGTTGAAAGCTGTCATAGTAGGACTTGCTTCTAGATAACAAAATGGAACCTACTAGTATGTGCTCACCATCTGACTTTGTATGTATATTTGTCACATTTTGTGTGTGCAACATGTGGTTGCTTGGGCTTCTTGAACCTCCATAATTCAGGGCACTGTTTGATTGCACCAAATAATATACATGTGGTAGCGCATTACTTGTCTCGAACACTGGGGAACTAGTTTTCACAATCATACTGCAACCTGGGTGTTTGGGAATGCTTAGAGTAGCGAGGCTATGGGTCGCCCGATACGGATACCGAAAACAACAGCCGCTGGACAGTGACTTATGGGCAGACTTGCACAAGAGCGATAGGGGACGTGTACAAACCAGTCCACAACAGTCGAGTGCAAAGCGAAAAATTTTGCCAAACGAGGAGGATCGGATCGAACGAACACGATGAAATGGCGTTCCTCGTTTCGCTCTGCATCGAACGAATCCGATGAATTTGCGTTCTCATTTGGAACGATTTCTTCGGACGAAATGAGAATTCGAGCTCTGCGCTGAGCTCGAATTCTCATTTCAGCCATTTCCATGATTGGAATGAGAATTCGTCTCATTTCGTTTCTGGATTCTGATTGGTGGAAAACGAAGTGAGATGAGATTGAAATGAGAATTCTGAAGTACTTTAGTGTCTACAACGGGGGGTAAGAGGCCATCAAGGAACGATATGCGCGGGTAGGATACCTGTACAATGCCCCATTAACTCTATGCAGTGGAGAATACCACCGTTATACGCACGATGTGTCAAGTTTGTGCAGGAAAACTTCAAGCCTATCCGGACGTGGGTATGCGGCAGGATATCATCTCATTTCAAATGTGCAAAATTAACATCGTTTTGCCACCGAGACTCGGACTTTGCCATGTTTGTACGTGAGCACATCCAGCAGAAGCCGTAGGGACCGCAGCCGCTTAAATGAAGTTCCGTGATGCGAATATTTTAGCAGGATTTGTCGACCGCCCTGGCTGATAGTATCAGTCATGCCTCGACGGTATAGGGTGAACAATTCTTTGGTTGTAAACATTTGAATACAGAATGATACTTGTATGCACATTTCGGCGTTTTCCTTGTACGCATATTGCACTTTTCTAGCTTGTTGCCTTTATTTATCCCTATTTCGCGCATAAATATAACTAAACCTTGATTTTTATGATATATATATGTATATAAAAATCCAAAAATGATATATGATACTGTCATTTCCATCGATTAGTGTGTTGTTTCAATATTCTCAGCTATATCAATCTTACCAGATTAGCTAATGAACGCCTTATTCCGCCTCGTAACGCGCGCCTTGAGCCTGAACCGGGGGGGAAGGCGTTCATTAGCTAATGAACGCCTTCCGCCTCGTAACGCGCGCCTTGAGCTCGAACCGGGGGGGAAGGCGTTCATTAATGAACGCTTCCGCCTCGCAACTACGCGTTTATCGACCGGGGAAGGCGTTCATTAGCTAATGGAACGCTTTCCGCTCCTCAACGCGCGCCTTGAGCCCGAATCAAGGCACCATTAGCCACGAACGCCTCCGCCTCGTAACGCGCGCCTGAGCTCGGAATCATTGCGGGGAAGCGGCGTTCAGGCTAATGAACGCCTTTCCGCCTTGTAACGCGCGTTTGATTCTGACCAGGCGTTCAGCGATTAGCTACGAATGCCTTCCGCCTCGTAACGCGCCTTGAGTCAACCGGAAGTACTGTTAGCCACGAACGCCTTCCGCCGCGTAACGCGCGCCTTGAGCCTGAACCGGGGGGGGAAGGCGTTCATTAGCTAATGAACAGTTTCGTCTCGTCCCAGGTTGCCAGGAGAACGGATGTGCAGCGGGCTGCCGAACGCGCTCTTCAAGGACCTGGTGGCTCCAGAGCGTTTACTGGAGCAGGCGCTAATGTGGATATGTCTCAAGTGGCCACCCCATCTGAGGCAAGGAAGGCAGCCGAGGAGGCCGCACATGGATGACACGCTAAGCTGAAAGTGGAGCATTCGACAAAATTAAATTACGAGGAGAAAGCTGAGCTGTGCAAGAAAATCGAGCTGGAGCACCGGTGGCCGAATCCGATGTCCACCGACGAGGCGGCGGAGCAAGGGAGTGTGTTCCGTCTCCCCATCAAGTGCCTGTACCACGCGAAGGGGTACCAGGCCTGCCGGGATCAAGAGAGGGGCTGGGTGAACGAGATCAAGTCCGGCAGGAAAAGGAACCCGTGGGCCCCTTTCAATGCGGGTCTCGTTGCGATCGACGGTGTCAAATCCCGTGCCGAATTCTCCCTGAAAACAGCACTAAAGGGGGGTTACAGAGGCAAGGTTTTTGGGCACTAGCACTGTTATCAAGCCACCGGCGAGTGTAACGAGGAGGACCCGATCGAGATAGCCTTCCAGTTCTTCGAGAGCAAGATCTACATCGGTCTCACGCCTGACATGATTCGGCTCTTAGGCGAGATGCAGAAAACGATCGATCAGATGCAGAAAGGGTGAGACAACACCCAATTCATGTAAGGGCTCCGTTCGACCCTTTTCGAAAGGCATGGGGTCGTGTACACCATCTACCGAGAAGCGTTGATCTCCGACTTCCAAGCCAGCGCCCCCGAGGACGCCGACGAGGGTGACACTTCTGAACCTGGACCTGGGCAGTGCCAGGAAGGAGGGCTGGTGAAAAAAATGGCGAGATGGGAAGCAGAGCATGGATTTTCACTCCCGGATCCCGAGAAATATCCCAAGGGATTCCAGTACATCGAGGAGGCGGCGGGGGAGCAAGCGCAGACGTCGACGGTGCTGGACGATGCCATCGACGCTCACCTCGATCGGGCCACAAGTTGGTACCCCGTAATGTCTCACCTTCTCCCGTCGATGGAGACGCATGTGAAGCAAGTAGCGATGTCCAAGCATTCCGTGTTCGGCAGCACGGAAATCAACAACTACTTTATGCATTGGACCGTTGCCAATTTCCGGCCGCAGACGTGGGACCCCTGCGTTAGCATCATGGAGGCTTACAGAAGGTTGACCTGAAGGGCATGAAAAACCCTTTGGCTTCGAAGACCAAAAAGCGCAAGGCCACATCTTCGCCCGCTAGCGGACCCGCCAAGAAAGCTGGCAAAAAGGCCACCTCCAACCGACAGGTAAATTGTTTTTTTGATTCTGCTTCAAAAAGTGTTTTCCCTCCCAAAGCATTCTTTTCTATATTTTGAGACATGCTAAAAATGTTTTTTCCCGACTTGTAGGTGGAAGACGAAGTGGAACGAGCAGGCGGGGGCGGAGCGGGGGGCTCGTCTAAAGGGGCAGGCATTTTGGTGGAAGAAGCTCAGTTCCACCAAAATGCCAAAGCCATGGGTATGACGTTCTGGATTAACCGTTGAGCGGCTTGGCGGGGGATCGATGCGGAGTTCGACAAGGTGGACACGTATCTGCGCATGATTATTCAGAAGGAGATCTCACTAAAGGAGGGGGGCAATATGACAAACCAGTTCAAGAAGGAACGCATGGTGCAGAAGCATTTGGTGTCAGCGGCAGGTTTGCAAACCTGGGACGAATTCAAGACGGAGTTCACCACCTACTGGAGCTCCCAAGAGAAAATCAAGTCCTTGATCGGCTGCTTGCAATCCGCGATTCGTCCATCTAAACATGAATGTCTAGTTGTGAAATCACATATGATCGACCATATTTGAGACCATTCGATGTGCATTGTGGTGTTAACAAACTACGCTATGGTTAACCCACCGTAATGCGTTCTTACGGTGGGTTACCCCACCTTGATTGACCAACTGACCCGCTGGATGCGAGCGAGTATTCCCGCTTACCGAAAGCTTTTTCAACAACATGCTGAGTACGACCTGTTCCGGCGGAGGTGCAACCTGCAAGCTCGGACGCATGTACTATCTGTAGTATACCTGCAACATATTGTCAACTTGTTTCTGTATGTTTATCATATATTGTAAGTATACTAAGAATATGTTGTCATCACAGGGAGAATGCCGCGCGCTCTAAACATGCAAATAGGTACCGACAAGAGGTGGGTGGCGTGCCCGCGATCGCGTTCGGTCCATTGGAGGACCCTGAAGGATGGCTTGGTCGTCAATACACGGCTTACGAGAAGTCGCTCATGATGGGTCCCGAACCCATGTGTTCCAAGTACAACAAGGTGAACATCGGCGGTGTCTTCTATCGCACTAGAGACGGGGACAAAGGGAAAGTGACAACCCAGTGTTTCGTCCGCGCATCCTTCCCCAAGAATGATGCCGATGCCGATGACGAGTGGGAGGACAGGTACGACCTCAACCACCAGTTTGCATGCTTCTTTGCCTTTTCGTATATCTCTGCAACATATATGCAATACGTCCCCAACATATTGAGGATATGTTGTACGTATATTACAAAAACATTGAACATTTCGTGCGCAGGTATGGTATCATCAACGCCATTCTGCGGGTTAGCATTGGCGGTGTGCTCTACACTTTTTTAAAGTGTGATTGGCTACCCGTGCCCACGGAAGCTCAGATCGCAAGCTTCAAGCTGAAGAACTCCATCCTCGGCGTGGACAAGGTGTCCAAGGCTTACTACACCTTCAACCCATGGGACACCTCCAAGTACACTATGGACAACCGAGAGCCCTACCTACTGGCCAATCAAGTCCAAGCGCAAGTAGTGATAGTCAAACACCCCTGCATGGATTCAGCGGTGATACTTGATACGAGCGACCGCAATATGGAGAAACTTGCACTCGTTGATAGGCCCGTAGGTAGTGATGGTCACTTTGACACATGCGGGAAGTGTAGAGTCGGTGGCGAGCTCCTTCTGTGTGAGAGGGCAGGCTGCAAAGAGGCTATGCACGTGCGATGCGCAGGGCTCACCGACATCCCCACTGGAATGTGGTACTGCAGAAAGTGTGATGACGCATAGTAGTGCCTCTGTACACATTTGATATACCTGTAATATACCAGATACGTATTGCGGACATATTGTAAGTATTATGCAATATGTGAGCAGCAGGGGGTCTTACCCCTTTACCCCATGCAGTCATGTGTTGCATAATTCACTCTGATTGTAGACATATTGCACATGTACTAAAGATATTCTGCATGAGGGAATGTTTCAATATGTGTTCAACACATATATTGCAAACGTGTTGAATGATTCATCTGATTGTAGACATATTGCACATGTACTAAAGATATTCTGCATGAGGGAATGTTTCAATATGTGTTCAACACATATATTGCAAACGTGTTGAATGATTCATCTGATTGTAGACATATTGCACATGTATTGAACGATTCCTTATGCGTGAATGTTTCAACATGTGTTCAACACATGTTCAGTACGTGTGTTGCAGGCGGTTGCAGACATATTGAACACCCCTCCAATCGTTTTGCCTTATTTCAATACATCGGGGCCCCAATTCAAAAAGCCCCCCAGAACCGACTTCTGCGATACGCGTCCAAATGCCGTGAAAACTTGTCCCCATAACGCTAGACCCTTCCTTAGATGATACCAAGTGCTAGTGGGTGAGTCTGACACCATTTGGGTGCCCATGCTAGCATACTCATTTTCGCTGTGTCCAGGCTGATCGCGGTTCAATAGTTTGGCCAATATGTTACACGTGTATTGGAATGTCCAGATATTAGCATACCGTCTTCAATATGCCTCCAATATGCCTCCAATACGTGTTCAACACGTGTATTGAACCCGTCTAGAAACGTAGGGTGAGCCCAATAGACAATAGGGCCCCTGACCCTTTGTTGCGCCCCATCCTTTTTGGCTTTTGGCTTTTTCCTACTTGACAGGTCAAACTTTGCCTCGTGTTGGATTTTCCCGGCGGTGAAGGCTTCTTGGGAGGGCGAGGCCGCGCTAAATGCTGGGCGCGTTGCCTTCACATAGTTCAAGAGACCCGCTATCGACTCATCCTCATCATATTCCTCGCACAGGGCTTGATACTTGTTCTTTTCTTCTTCAGTGGGTTCCATTTTTCTAACGAGGCAGGGAACGAAGCTGTCTCTTTGGCGGCGATAGCGCTCCTTTAGTGTCCTAGCTGGGGAACTTTACGCTCAGCCTGTCGCGGTCGGTCGGTCAAGGTATGATTTTCAAATTTCGATTGTGGACTTGGTCATTATTTCCCTTACTGTGTGATCATCTGTGATCGTAGCTCAGTTGGACATAATGAAAGGTCATTCATCGTGTGAAACCACCTGCGAAGGTTCGAATCCTGTGCGGTGATATTTCAATCGCGCGATTCGACGCCATCGCGCGATCTCCATGGTTTCACGAAAATTTCCTATCACATTTGGGAATTTAGAGTTTTTAGGGAATCTTTCATTGTTGGTACGCTAACGGGACGCTAACGGCAAGCCTTTGCGCAATAACGTTGCCCTAACTGCACACTAACAAAAGGAATCTTTTAGGGAATATGCCATTGCGAGTTAGTGCATGGCACCTTAACGACGTCAATAGGGTGCCGTTAGGTGTTATGTTGCATCCGAAGCACTAACTGGTCGCTAGGTTAGTGCACCAGATGCAACAAAACACCTAACGGCTCCCTATTGCCATGCACTAACTCACAATGGCATATTCCCTAAAAGATTCTTTCTGTTAGTGTGCAGTTAGGGCAACATTATTGCGCAAAGGCTTGCCGTTGGCGTCCCGTTAGCGTCCAGTTAGCGTCATACTCACAATGGAAGATTCTCTAAAGCCTTTAAAAATTCGACTGCAAATTTATATTCGCAAAAATTCGAAAGTGAAACCTACGACATCCACACCAACCTTGCTAGAGGCCCGCTTGGCTACTCACGCTTTGCTGGTGATTGGTTTGGTGTACAAAAAACATGCTAACGACGTACTAACTAAAGCACATTCCCGTTCAGTTAGCGTAACGTTAGTGCCCTAAGGTCTTCCGTTAGCGTACCAACAATGCAACATTCCCCAAAAGATTCCTTCTGATAAATTCACACTAACAACGCGACTGTCACATAGTAGGAGGGCGGGGTGGGGTGGGGTGTGCGTGTGGGGCAGAAATGCTATTTGTGCAATGAACAATAAACGTCAAGGTGAACATTTTGCGACTCTTCGTGCACACGCCTCTCGCCCGGATCCACCTTCGCCCGAGCCCGCGCCCCAACGTGCACCCACACCGACTCCCGGCCGGCGTGGGATTCTTCTACATGGCTGCTAGGAAGCACTTCAAATTTGTCGCACCGGTTATTTTATTTGTCGCACCGTGCGACAAACTGGAATTATACCGTGCGACAGAAATGAGCGTGGCGCTCATATATGTCGCAGGTGCGACAGTCATGAGCGCCGCGCTCATTTCTGTCGTGAAAATTCACAGAAATTTTCTGGACGAATGATTTTAATATACCAAATTCCGAAACAAAATAACGACAGCGCAAAAATAGCCTAACAGCTTTCAGTGGTACATAGACAGTGAAAGAATTTCAAGGGTGCGCAAGCACTAGGCATTCATCTAGCAAGCAAGTGGGCATCATGCACACACAAGCAGAGCACTAAAGGTTGATTTCGTTACAAGAAATGTGCAAATACGATTTTAAAAGAATGACCATACATGGCGAATACAAAATAAGAAATGTCACAACAAGAAAGTTCAAGTGCGAGGTTAAATATCAGCGCCTTGAAAATAGCTGGACGCTAAAAAGCTAAATCAAATCAAACAGATTTCCCGGCAACAACGAAGCGTTTCGCCAGCGAGTGATAAGTATTTGAAATACCTGCACGATAAAAGCAGAAATATCAGCACCAAGATAAAAAATAAAAGCACGTGCACACGCAACGAGAAACAGCACGCATGAGAAACATGCGTTCGAAAACAGTAAGCAAAAATCCTGCAAAATGACAGAGCAGAGTTAGTGAGGGCGGTGGGATTTGAACCCACACTGCACATACTGTGCAGCTATCGCCCCCGTGAAGCATTTTCGAGAGATCCGGAATCCGCTGGTGACGTTGCTGGCAGCAGCAAAAATACACAGCAAGAAAGAAAACCTGCATAAAATACAAAAGCACTGCTTGAACGAAGGGTTGCAAAAGACACCGAAACCGCCGGGCTGTAATACAACCCGTCGGCCTACAAGAATTGCTCCGCGATGAGTACCTTTGAGAGCAGCGGTACAAGTACCGCCAGCAACGTTACTGGCGGCATCACACATAGCGCAACAACAAACCAGCCTGCAAAAAGAAGCGCTGCTCAGCAAGGATGTTACACATACACCCAAACCGACGGGCTGCATAGAAGCCCGCCGGTTTCCAAGCATCCCTACTATGAAACAAAATAACGGGTTGAACTGCGGATGCAGTTGATGCGAGGGCAGCGCAAGATGCCCCCCCCTGTCAGGTTCAACCCACACAGTGTAGCCAGCCCTGTGTAAGAGAAGTAGCAGTGATGCAAATAAAAAGGTTAGATATGAAAACGAAAAGTACAGAGATCAGGGGACAGGAGGTAGGGCTGCATGGTGCGGGCGCCGCCAACTGAAACCTTGAAGTGTCCGCTTGATGTCGGAAACCAAGGTACCAAATACTACGGCTTGGTCGATCTCGATTTTGAGATCTCCGTTAGGCCTCTCAATGCGACTGGCCTGTAGGTCATCGATCATCTCATCGTTCGTTTATAATTTATTACAAAGGATCCAAACAGTGAACGTGGTACAAAATCGGATGGGAAACGTGTCTCTCGTTCTCGGTCACGAGCGGTCGCTCGATGAAAATCCGATGTAAGACTGCTTTAGATCGGTAAACCGTTAGATTAAACGTGGAAGCTTTCGCCCGAGGCACACACCCTTGGCCTTATAGGGAGCTAAGTTTTGCGACAAATTCATAATTGGAAATTCCGCACATCTTCGTGGTATAAATTTGAATTGTTAAACGTGTCTCTCATTGTCGGTTACGAACGATCGGTCGAGACAATCCGGGGTAGGACTGCTGAGATCGGTAAAACCGTTAGATTAAACGCGGGAGCTTTCGCCCAAGACGGACACCTCTGGCCTTGGAGCATCAATCGCATTTAGAATTTTTGGGCATAAAAGTTACAATTGGGTATTCTGCTTATGACCCATGTTCGTGGTATCCCTCAGATGCTATCGTATCATGATTGGCCGGTAAAGCGCGAGCGCTCTACACAATCCGGGGTAGGACTGCTGACATGGGCAGAAAATTTTCGAAAATTTTCCAACGGCATAATTTTTGAGGGACAGCTCCTGCGGTGTGGCCTGTTGATGTCACTTTTTTCCAGGAAACCTGTTTCGCTCCTTTAAGGGAAACGAAATGAAAAACAGCATATTTCTGAAAAAGCTGCGAAGCGTCGTTAATATAAACGAATCTTTTGCGACACGACAAATAAAATAACCCGTGCGACACAAATGAGGGGCTACCTGGCTGCTACCCAAATTCATGGTCCTACCACAAGGACCAATGGGCAATTGCGGTTTCGATCACTAAATCGACTATTTGAGGCACAGGCAACATTTGCACATGATATTTATGAGTTAAATGAATTTTATTTCTTATAGCGACGCCCCCCATGAGACTTTAGGTGTGTGGTTGAACGACACGCTTTAGGGGTGTAATTTCACCAAAAGCTTGAAGAAAATGGTGGTCCTACCACAAGGACCGCCGTTATTTTGAGTATCAGGAGTCACATGGGGGGCTCACGGTGATGCTCGTGGTTATACATCTTGAGTTTATGACCGAATAAGATAACTGAATCGGTCACTTCGCACCCTCATCATCATTTCCGCTCTATTTCAGCATGGCGCATGTTCAACACAATGCAAATTCCGAATTTAGTGAATTTCGGACTTTATAAATTGGCATTCATCCATTCTAAAATGTACACGCCAGTCGAAAAATAAGATATTTGGATGATGTTAGACTTTCAGAAATTCGCAATACATATATACTTGAAGATTTAATATGCTCGCTGCACACACCAACCTTGCGATATATGCCTTCTAGCAAGCAATTATGATGGCTGGCTGGTCAGCTCGCGTGACCACTGTTTTAGGGGGGAAACCAACGAGCCAATATATTAGAGGGGAAGCCAACGAGCCAACGAGCCAATATATGCATTCCAACCGGGCCTACCGCCCAAATATGATTGGGACATATGTATAGGTTCAATTTGATGGTATCCGCGCAGGTGTAGTGTTGATATATGATCGGTAAAAAATTATTGAAGATGAGTCACTGATTTGCCACATTTTGAATGTTCCAAAAAATCCGTTTTGAAAAAATTGAGTGTAGAGGTTTGAAATGCGTTCGTCATGGATATATGGGTCGGATGGATATATGCCAAACCAGCGTTCAAATAAATTAATATAGGACCTATATATACCACCTTTCATGGGATAGCGACCACAAATATCGGTAAGCGACCAATTAAATTATTTGAAAAGCGGTCCTTGTGGGAGGACCAGATCCGGATCTGGTCCTCCCACAAGGACTGCGGGGCAGTAGCCATACAACAAGGAGCGCCGGTGTCCTCACGTGTACCCGACCCGCCACTAGCCCGCAGAGCCATTCGTAACCCCGCACCCCACGCACTTGTTTCTCCACCACCATCTCGTCAACCCGTTCCCGAAGGTTTCCGGTTGGGTCAAGAATATGAGGGGGGCACAAAGAAGCTTCGAGTATCCGAGTGGGCGGCAACCACGGTGGCGACGATATATGACGGGTGAGTCATGCCTTTATCCCTATACCTGATATGCATGTAATCAAACCAGTTAATTCAACACGGTAGTGCCCTATGTGGTTACGTTAGTGTACACTTAGTGCGGTATTCGATAACTAATGGTACATTAACATGGCAGAAACTGTCCACTAGACACAGCCCGTGCCCTCTGCCACGCACGTGCTTGTGTGCTGGAGGCGAAGAAGTGGCGGTACGTCGGCATGGTACAGATCTTCACGTGTTGTCACGAGAAAGACGTACCGACCTGCATGACTCCCCGGGACTTCCATGCTTGCGTAGTAGACATGCAAACAATTCAACGGCGTTACCCATCGTGGTTGCCGATTCCGCCCATTTTGAAAACCGAGCGGGGCAAGATCATGTAGGGTGGCACCGTGTTCTACATAACAGTACCTGAAGATGGTGTGCAAAGTTGCCTCCTATCTATTGCCAACGAAATGATGAACATCGTCGCCAACCATCGCGGGTACGGTTCCTCAAGCACCTTAGTGCGTAGTTAGTGCGTTGTTAGCATGTTAACCCTACCATATCAGTAACCTAACAACGAGATATCTGCAGGCCTGCGGAGGTCATTGTCGACCATGGTGATCTAATGACACCATTGCCGCCTCCCATGGATCTCGCGAGATCCAAAAGCCAGGAGGAGTCGAGTGTCCAGGAAGATATCGAACTCCTCCTCCTCGACGACGTTGGTCTAGCGAGGTGAGTGAGCCCTCTTCTCTATCTGGAACTTAGTGTATGGTTAGTGTGGTATTAGTACACCTTAACCACACATAAGTAACGGGCTGGGCACTCAGTGTGTGCAATTTTTCCCGCAGGCAACACACCGTGACCATCGACAGCTGGTTTCCGATCAGTGGGGAAGGTATTCCAGATGGTAGTGGGCGCACGAAAACGACGGTGCTGTCGATTCGCGAGTTCTTGCACCATGTGGACACCGTTAGCAATAACGACGCGGCAATCTGGAGCCTCCTTCCGGATCTATTGGACTTAGCCGACAAACCCTCGACCATCACCTTTGCCGACCAGCGGTGGGAATTGCTACCTCCAGTGGGTGTAAACCTGAAAAATATTCGTCGGGACATTTGCAAGTTGGCCCTCGGCCTTGGAGAGGCGAGCCCTGCGGGGTGAGAGGCCCTTTCCCTGAGTCCCAATGCGTGGTTAGTGTGGCATTAGAGGCTTATCCGCCATCTAACCGCATGCTAACACCGACAGGCCCGACGAGCCCCACCGCGGAACCTCGCCGTCCCCGCCCCCCGAGCTGGGCATGCCCGTCGACGCGTCGAGTGCGAACTCCATGGACTTCGCGAGCTCCGACCAGCAGCAGCCGCCGGATGACAGCCAACCCGCGGTCGCCACCCTCGGCCTTGGAGAGGCGAGCCCTGCGGGGTGAGAGGCCCTTTCCCCGAGTCCTAATGCGTGGTTAGTGTGGCATTAGAGACTTAACCGCCATCTAACCGCATGCTAACACCGACAGGCCCGACGAGCCCCACCGCGGAACCTCGCCGTCCCCGCCCCCCGAGCTGGGCATGCCCGTCGACGCGTCGAGTGCGAACTCCATGGACTTCGCGAGCTCCGACCAGCAGCAGCCGCCGGATGACATCCGACCCGCGGTCGCCACCCTCGGCCTTGGAGAGGCGAGCCCTGCGGGGTGAGAGGCCCTTTCCCCGAGTCCTAATGCGTGGTTAGTGTGGCATTAGAGGCTTAACTGCCATCTAACCGCATGCTAACACTGACAGGTCAATGTCTTCCGAGGAGTGTGACGAACGCCTCACATGTCGCGAGAGAGAATGGCAGATTCGCGACGAAGCACATGCCATGGAAACTCGGAAAGGACAAGGCAGGAGAGATGGCATGGTATTATGTGACTGTGGGATGTGCTATGGCGTAACCGCAAATTGGGTCAATCGAACCACCCGATGGCGACACCGAAAACAATTCACAAAGGTTGCCCCCGGGGAGCGATATTGGGATGCGGTACCAATCTCTCTACCTGATGGTCGCCCAGCCGTGGAATCAGACGACGACGCGGAACTCGTGGAAGACCGGGGACTTGGTCAAACCAGGTGTGCATATGATTTTGCCGCTAGCTGCTTTGAGTCTAGTTAGTGTGCTGTTAGGCTATATATAGCAATCAAACAGTACCTTATGTATGCAGCTCCGTGAACGTTGCACACGAAGATCCGCATGTGACGGCGCGAAGACGTGACCAGGAGGCCGGCGACGCCCCAGATGCTTTAGATCTCGACGATGAAGACCGGTCATACTCGACGTGCATTTCGGGTTTGGATTCGGACTCGAGATTCTCCTACGAGTCATGTGGAAGTAAGGGCGAAGAGTCGGTAGGCACTTGCCCCGATTTGTTCTCCGACAATGACGCCGGATCCATGATGGAAGACATCGAGGACTGGTGGAATGCAGACGATCCAGCCAAGCAAGACGTACATGCGGCCACAAAGAGCCTCATTGAGACAATGATGTCTTTAAGTGCAGCAATGGTGAGCTCTCAAAACGCGTTAGGACATGTTTTAGACACGCTTAACCTGTTAAAGATAAACTATGTGTGTTCACATACATTATCAAACATAGGTCCACATTCTCAAAGTTCTTCGATGGAATGCATGGGCGTTCTACACAGGCGCCCGCGGAAGACCACGACGCAGTCCCACCCCCCGTCAACACGTTGGACCTCCTTGTCGATTTGCTTGAATGGAATAGTGAGGGCAAGATGTCGCAAGACTCTCTCACCAAGCTCTTCTCCATTATGAACAAGCACTTTGGGGAGCTACTCCATAGCTTTCCAAGTAGCTTCCAAGCTGCATGGAAGAACTTCGAAGCCTTCGACGCCCCCCCCAACAGAGTGGACTTGTGTGTGAATGGGTGTGTATTCTTCGAGGGGCCGCATGCTAACGATGCCGTGTGCCCAAAGTGTAAGGAGGCCCGATGGGAGGCGTATGGCGAGACGGGAGAGGTGGACGAGGGCAAGGGTCGGCGAGCGCGATCACAATTCTTTTGGTGGTCTATCGTAGATATAGTCCGACGTGTGTACGCCAACCCACAAACGGCGGAGTTGATGCGCGCTCACTCGCGGCATACACCACCAGAAGACGGGTCATTCCGCACCATCTGGGGTAAGCAACATGCCTTTAATATGTCGTTAGTATGTTGTTAACGTGTGTGTTGTGTGTTATGCACAAACTAAGCGTGTACTAACCGACGTGGATGCATATGTTTTGTCGATTGCGTTAGGATGTCTCGTTAGTATGTTGTTAGGAAATAAATGGTGTGTAATATGTGCACTAAACGCGCCCTACTGATGTGTATTCCTGCGTGTTTTCGATTGTGCTCAGACGCGGAGGAATGGCAACATCGCAAAAACGTGCGACACAAGGACTTTTTCGAGGAGGCCAGGAACATACTACTCATATTCAGCGCCGATGGGGCGGCGGTGTGGCAAAACAAGGCAGGGGTATTTCCAATGTACTTCCAAATCTTGAACCTACCCCCCGAAATCCGCACCAAGTACGAGTACATGGAGCTCTATGGGCTGATCGCCGGTCAACACCCAGCCAACTGTCAGTTACTTTATGGTAAAATGGTGGACGAACTGATCACCTTGTGGGATGAAGGCTTCATGTGTTGGGATTCCTACGAGGACGAGCACGTGCGATTGAGGGCCATGCTCTATGCTATACTCATGGACTACAAAGGAGCGGTGGAAGCGGCCAGCGTCACGGACGTCGGTGCGTATGCGGGATGCATGAAGTGCAAAATTTGGGGGACTTATTCAACAGCTATGAGAAAGATGTTGTATTTGTTCAGCAAGCAGACACCACCAGGTAAGAACGAACGAATGCCCTGTAATAATAGGAGTATAGAACACTAAGTTAACCCTATGCGTGTGTAAAGCATGTATTGACGCCAGTTTGGGTTCATGTTTGCATATTCAGTGTTCTTATGTTTCTTTCACAGGTCCACCTGAGTTGCGCAAGGACGAGGAGTACAAGAGGCAGGCGCGAACCCACGAAAACCTTCGAGACAGTGGAGACCCGGATCTTTCAGGAGACCACTTGCAAGAGAGCATGCGACGGACTGGCGTCAAGTTTTTGAGCGAGTTGCTTCGCGCGATTGGGGTACTTCAATATCGTGCGGGACTTTTTGCTAGATGGCATGCATGATATCATGAACCTCGTCAACCGAATTGCTACTAGCTTGCTCGGTCTTGACTTCACGGATGCAATGCGTCAGCACGCGAAAGACGACGGTGCCCACCCCACGTGGCACGCGACGACTAGAGTGAAGAATGCAAAAGGTATGTGATTTTGTACTTAGAGTGTATTTAGGAGGGACTTATCGCGTTAAGACCATACTAAGAACACTTTAAATTACAAGAGGGGATGCACTGCTCTGCAGGTGAGATGGTGGAGATGTACAAGATGGCGCACAGAGTATATTGCTTACCGTGGCGGGCCGGCCCGGGGCCGTAGCTCACCACTCCGGGCCGCATGCGGGCCGATGGAATATATGGATGCGGGCCGTGACGTTTGATATGAAAATACCAAATTTTATGCAAAATTATGCGATATTTACAATATCACCATACTTAAAATCAAATTTTCGCGTCTGCGGCGGGCAATTTTGGAGACTGGCCGTATTGGCCGAAAGCGGGCCAGTGGATTTGCTGATTGCGGGCCGTAAAGAAAAAAATAAGCAATACACACTGATGGCGCACGGTCCTTTCGCGATCCCACCACGCCCAAACAAGGCGTCAGCATCCTTGCGTTCGCTGGAGACCGCTCGTAAATGGATGGGCGTTATGAGGTCGACGAGAAGTTGGGGACAAGGGCACAGACGAGTGTTACGAACCACCGGCGACAAGAAAGCCGCCATCAAGCACATTCGGGCCCATGATGCCTTGAAGCTCATACAAAACTCAACAATGTCGACACTCAGCGCTTGGCCACGGGATGATGGACATCCAAGAAATGACTTGGCAAAGCTGGTGGGCAGGATGACCTTGATCGTGCGCGAGCTCACAACCGAACAAGTGAAACCTGAGGTAAACGCAATAACATGAGTTTAGTGTATGTTTAGTACATATTTGACAACTTAAGTACGTACTAAAGAACCGATTTGTGTTTGTAGCATGACATGGAGCTGCTGGCAAACGAAATTAGGCTGTTTTTTCAAGACTTGGAGTCCAGCGGTGCGGCGTATGCGTGGTCTGTGATCAACACTCACATGTTTTCTCACATGGTCGAGCAACTTCAAAGGTATGGCCCAATGCGGGAGGTATGGATGTACGCCTTCGAGTCCTTTAATGGTTTCCTCAAAAGGATCGCGAAGAACAACGCCTTCCCCGTGCAAAACATCATGTTCAACGTGAAGCGGGCAAATGTTTTGCGTCTTGTGCGCGGGTTGATGCTCCACTTGAAGCGGGCGGGCAACACTCCGCGGCCGGTGGCTCCGATTACGATGGGGCGTCGTCCGGGTATTCGCGTCGATGTTTCGTCCGAGGGAAAACGTGTTGTCCTAAAAGACGACGACATCAACGGAATATCTTTATTTTGGAATAGAAAAGTGACCTTCCTGGAATAGAAATTTGAATTCTGAATTTTAATTTACAGATCTGCCTCAAAAATTCTTCCGCCTTTCAAGAATGATATTTCCCAAAATTTTCCCCACCTCCTTCTGAAAATATAAAAGTTTCTTCAAAGATGTCATCAGTCGACACAATAATTATATTGTCACACGATCTCCGAAAGTCATGACGTGTCCGACCTCGTCCATGTGCGGCCGAAAAAGATATCAAAACACAACGCTGGCTCGTACCCGCTCACCCCCGTAAGTCACTGTTCAGCTGCGTGAGATACAGGTCTGAGAAATAAATACGAAGCACCAAAACTTAGCATACTGATTAAGAGGTGCGTTAGGAACAACATATTTTTTGCGCGCGCGAGATCCGTGCACAACCTATAACGCACCCGTTCTCCCGTCCTAAGCGTCCCGTCCTAAGCGCTCGACGGTCGCGACAGCTCGCGATCCTGAATCTGGCCTGCTCGTCGGTTTTCTGAATTACAGAGCTCCGCGATTTAATCGGGCATTTCCAGCATTTTTAATGCCGCGATAAATTCGGCCGCCATTCGTATTTATTTTTCCGTAAAATCTGTCATACCTCATTGTCAGTCAAACTGACTTACAAAGTGGGACTCATACTCCCACATTCCTCATTTTTACGGTTGACGGCGGCTAGACTGACAGAGAGACACTTTACGTCTGTCATTCTTGGGGATCTCTTCTCGGCTCTTTGACTCTCACTGACAGAGAGACACTTTACGTCTGTACTCTTGGGGATCTCTTCTCGGATCTTTGGCTCTCACTGCCTGAGAGACACTTTACGTCTGCATTCTTGGGGCCTTCAAATTTAGGGTTTGCTTCACACAGCCACTGAGACACTTTACGTCTGTACTGAGACACTTTACGTCTGCAGAGCCAAATCTTTAGGGTTTGCCGTGTATCCACGATTCAAGCTTCAACCTTCATTATGAACTCCATTCCTACATTGTTTTTCAGACTTTTAGAAGAGGAATTGCCTCGTGACATCTTAGGAAGGGGCAAACATTTGGCCCTTATGCACCATGTGAACTTGGTTGTATTGACCCTAAATGAGCCCCTAGGTGCCTTCGAGTGTGAAACCAAAGTCCGTAGCCAAAGTGAAACGGGCCCAATCTATGATTGCAAATTCAGAGTCACGAGTATTGGAACATCCTTCAACGAGTTTAGTTGCACTTGCGCCTTTGAAGGACCGTCCCCATGCAAGCATGCCGCCGCAAGTCTTCTTTGCATGACCACCGATGCCCCTATGTACACTTTCTCAAAGGCACCCTTAAGCAACCTTCAGCCGACAACAAACCATGCCCCTCCAAGGTCATCCCCGCGCTTGGAAGAGAAGAAAGCTTCGTCCGATGGCCAACTTTTCAAGTATCCAAGCAACCCACAATCCGTGATACATCTCCCGGTGGAAGAAGTGCTCAAGGTTCTTGATTTGCCTAATGAGGCGTGGGTGCCCGTTCAGAAAGGTGTTCGTTCCGGTTTTTTCCGTTCCCTTCATACCGAGAATCCTCAAATATTGGGGGAACAATGTGCCCTTGCCGCATCCAGGGACTTCATCAAGCGGCACAAAGTGGGTACAAATCACCGCACCCGCGTAGCCTCCAAAGGCCCTTCGATTGACTTTGATTGGTGGTATCTCTTTGAGTGTGCTTGTCCGAGGTGCCCACATAAAAGCTACTTTGGCGGCTTCTTCCGTGACTTTGATAAGGATGCCTCTACCTATCCCATCACCGTAGTCAATGTTACTCCATGTGCCCATTACGAAGCTTACATCTTGAACGGGTATGGACGAGTGCTAGGCATGCAACGAACCCATCTTTTGGAGAAGATCAAAGATGTCCTTGCTTCCCAAGGCCTAGCCACTACCGCCTTCAATGCGTACAATCAGATGTTAGTCTTATTAGGCGATGATGCTTCCGGCAACCGTTCGGGAATCGGTATATCCAAGCGTACCGCACAAAAGGTCTTGTATGATGACAAGACATCATTTCGGCAAGATGCGGATGTCTTTCAAAGTCTACACAAAATGGTGACCGATGAGCAAGACCTCCCCGCGAAGGACCGCTTTATAGCTAGAGTTCAAATGTTCCCGATGAGTGTAGATTTTTTCAGTGACGAGATGATCGCAATCTACCACAAACACGGTAGAGTTGCCTTGTTCGTGGATGGCACGGGGGCGATTGTTGATCATCATGAGGAGCAAGCCATCGTATCGGATGGGGACACCACCCGCAAGAAGCACCCCTTAAATTTCACGGCTCAGATTCCTCAAGAGGCCGCCGGCTCTCGTGCTCGCCCACCCTTTATAATTTGGGAACATGTGGGCATGGATCTGCGGGGAAGCGCCCTTGCCGCATCTCTTTTGTTTTATCGATCAAGGGAGAAGAAACTTTTCGGATATTGCATCATCCCGCGGGAATGTCACTCCGATTGTGGGTTGAACCTTTTGGCTCCGATTTTGCTTGTATACAATGGGGAGACATTCGATGACTACGATGCCCGCTTTCGGAAGGAGTTTGCGGGTGAGATTCCCCGCTCCCAAACCTTTCTTTTATACGTTTGGTGTCTTTGGCATTGTCATCGGGCTATTACTCTCAAGTGCAAGAAGGACATGCCGGAGATCGAGGTGAAGCTACACAACAAGGTACAATGGGGTACTCTAGGGTGCCGCATGTTTGACTACGTCCGTGAGGCCACGTCCATGACGGACTTTGAGCACCGCAAACTGATGGTGGAGTCCATGTTGACCGCGGAGGACATTGAGGACCTTCGTGAAGGCTTGGTTTTCAAGGAGGCAAATGAGACGAGCGCGAGCGGAGAGGTCTTCTTGATATTCCGTTACACCCTCTTACCACACTTGGGAACCATAAAGATGCCAAACGATGGGGAAGGGGTGCCCAATGTCGTGCGGAGCACTACATTGAGTGTTTACATGACCGGCTTTTGGTGGAAGTATGCGGTGTTATGGGTGAAATTATTTTTTCCGGGGGTAACTCATCAAACCGATGCGGTGAGTGAGACAAGGTACAATGTTTTGAAGAATGTGGAGCTTGGTGGGAACTTGCACATGCGAGTAGACGAGTATCTTTCTAGGCGAGTCGCTTTGGCAAAGGGCCATATTAAACAATTTTGGGATGAGCAAGCGAAGTGCAAGAGCAAGAAGATACCTTTGCCCGCGGTTCAAGATGCCGAGATTCCGGAGGAGACGGTTGGCGATGGGCCCTCATTGGATATGGAAGAGACTTGGCAACGACCGGGCAAAGGGAAGAAAGGGAAGAATGCCCCGAATGCCCGAGACCTTGAGTTGCAAGGTATGTTGAACCGCGCCATTGCCGAGGCGAAAGCCCTCTCTCTCTCGAAGGGCCGGATATATGGACGCAAGGAAGTGATCGCCGATATGCACCTAGTGGGTGGACCGCAAGCGAAGATTCTTTCCATCACGTGGTTGAGTAAATTCCTCTATAGCAAGGCGCATGCCAAGGGGGACACGGTGGACACGATTTTGAGATATGTTCAACGGTTCGCAAGAAAACCAAGCAAGCATGCGATATGTTGTGTGTGAGCTACATTTTGAACAATTTGTATATGCTTAGTCCTTGGAAGAATATGTGAATAATATATTGATAGATATATGCGGAGTACATATATAGATATGTGTGCGGGCAAGCACATGCGTGTGTGGAATATATGTCAAGGCGATGTATGTATGTATGTGAGATATGTAACTTTGTAAATATGTAGGTGAGAGTATATGCGCGGGTGAATATATATGTAGGTTGTAGATGCTACGTGTGTGTGTGTGTGCGGGCAAGCACATGCGTGTGTGGAATATATGTCAAGGCGATGTATGTATGTATGTGAGATATGTAACTTTGTAAATATGTAGGTGAGAGTATATGCGCGGGTGAATATATATGTAGGTTGTAGATGCTACGTGTGTGTGTGTGTGTGTGCGGGCAAGCACATGCGTGTGTGGAATATATGTCAAGGCGATGTATGTATGTATGTGAGATATGTAACTTTGTAAATATGTAGGTGAGAGTAGATGCGCGGGTGAATATATATGTAGGTTGTAGATGCTACGTGTGTGTGTGTGTGTGTGTGTGCGGGCAAGCACATGCGTATGTGGAATATATGTCAAGGCGATGTATGTATGTATGTGAGATATGTAACTTTGTAAATATGTAGGTGAGAGTAGATGCGCGGGTGAATATATATGTAGGTCGTAGATGATACGTGTGTGTGTGTGTGTGTGTGATTGTATGCGGGCAAGCACATGCGTATGTGGAATATATGTCAAGGCGATGTATGTATGTATGTGAGATATGTAACTTTGTAAATATGTAGGTGAGAGTAGATGCGCGGGTGAATATATATGTAGGTTGTAGATGCTACGTGTGTGTGTGTGTGTGTGCGGGCAAGCACATGCGTATGTGGAATATATGTGAACGAAGGCAATATATATATATGTATGTGAGATATGTAACTTTGTAAATATGTAGGTGAGAGTATATATGCGGGTGAATACATATCGTGTATGTAGGTGAGTGAATGCATTTTGTACGTATGTAGGTGAGATAATAAGTGAGATATGTCACTTTGTAAGTATGATGTTGGTAAACACGCGGCACACTATGCAAGTAGGATGCGAAAGTTACGATGAGTACGTATGACCTAAGAATATGGTTTGTCAAATATGGATCTAGTTTGTATGTAGGTGAACAACAAGGTATGAATGTGAGTGAGTAGCTAAGAGATGCAAACAACGAACGAAGCAATATGATGGAACAAATGCAAGCAAGGTAGAATACAATGTGTGTTACATTTACGTAGAAGGGAGTAAGGTACAATCTACACGTGTATTATTTCAAAGGGAATGCTACGTAGAAGTACTCAATCGCTATCGGAATAGTTCCCCTCTTCTTTTTGGGCATAGGTGACTATGCAATCTTCATAGTCGTCGCAAATATCTTGCGGGAATTCCCTGTATGGGTTCCCCTTCACCCCATGCCGTGAGAAGAGGTCCTTGCCTTTGCGATCGCTTGAAGTCCAAACAAACCACGCCTTTGCCTTTGACCCCTTGTTAGTTGGTGTGGGCAAGACATAAAACGAGCAGTTGTGGAGGCCGTTCATCATGGTCCCAAGGAAGAGACGCCGATGTTCGTGGCGCGTATGCCAGTCATGGGGACCAAGCATCGCACAAAACTCCCACGCTTGGTCACAAAAAAAGGGCCAAAAGAAATCAGCACTTGCACTTTCGGGTGCGACGAAAACGAAGTTTTGTTTTTGCTTGTTGTATACGTCCCTATAAAACGCCCTAGTGGGCTCTACTGGGCGCTGGGGCTCTTCGCCTTTCGTTGCACTCTCGGGCAATTTGGAAAACGAGAATTGGAGAACGTTTTCCGCGTCCGCGATGTTGTTGAGAAGCGCGTTGATAAGGGTTTCGCCTGAGGCAAGAGGGTCCACTATTTCAGTGGCCTTCATACCTTTTGGCTTGAGAGCATTTGTCAGGACTTTGATGTCAGGCAAAGTACAGAACTTAGGGGGTGGAGCGAACTCGCCCGAAGCGAGGTCCTTGTACACACGCTTGACCATTGAATTGGGTAACTCGATTGCAGGGTACAAGAACGAAAGGATTTCCTTGAATGCGGCCTCGGAAGACATGAAGCCGTTGTACAAACTCTCGCGAATGCGAGAGGTTTTGTTGCGGACTTTCTTGCACGCAAGGCAAGGCTTGCGCATTTGTGGTTGACGTCGCGAAGCTTTAAGAAGCAATTGCTCCTAATCTTAAAGCGCGTCAACCTGCAACCTTCCTTGGCGACTGAAAGAACTCTGCAAGGCTTAGGACCAGAGCGAACCATATTGATTAGCGAGTAACGAAGAGGAGTGAACGAATTAACTGGAACCCTAGGAACCACGGAGCTTTGTAAATTAACAGACGTAAAGTGTCTCTGGAGGTAAAGTGTCTCACTGGTAACATGAGTGTGTGTCAAGCGCTATCATACAGACGTAATGTGTCTCAGTATGACAGATTTTACGGAAAAACGAATGGCGGCCGAATTTACCGCGGCATTAAAAATGCTGGAAATGCCGGATTAAATCGCGGAGCTCTGTAATTCAGAAAACCGACGAGCAGGCCAGATTCAGGATCGCGAGCTGTCGCGACCGTCGAGCGCTTAGGACGGGACGCTTAGGACGGGAGAACGGGTGCGTTATGCACAACCTGGGGTCTGGGACGCCGCGCATGGACGGGGGTCATTGGGCACGCATCGAGCCAACCGCTCGACATACGCATCGCATAAACGCATCTTGCATATCACAAACCTTCCACGCATATCATATATGCATAAGGAACATATTTTGAGCATCTGACAGCGCGCTGTCAGCTCTAGCGAAAACGCGGATGTCAACCGCGTCCACATTTTCGCTAGGGTTTCCTCCCTCATCCGCGCGCTCGCCTGCAAGCGTGCGTGCGCAGCGGATGAGGGAAGCGACTAGCAAAATATTATCTAATATGCGTTATCTTTTAACGGTAATTCGTATACACTGAAAAGCCCACTACAAATCTCGCTAAGGGCTGGCGCGTTCATGTGGGTATAGTGAGCGTGAATTTACGATTTTCGCAACTTCCAAAAGTAGCGAACGGGGTTATCATTGCGCACGATGCGGATACCCACTGACTCAGTAGGAATATGTAATAATATTAGATACAAATAAGTTACTTAGATGTGCACACAATCTTAAAGATCTTCACTTGGCAGGACAGGGTCTCGCTGCGAGAGAGAGAGAGCGTTCCGCGGTAAGTCGAAAGTGCATATTTAATAAATCGCATCTGAGTGTACCCGTAATACGACAATGGGGAAAGTGTTTCGTCAGTGGGGAAATTGGAAGCGTTTGTACTGTACGAGTATCACGTATGCGTCTGTCGTCTCCCTTTGAAGATTCTCTCAACAAAATATATAAACGCAAGTCCCGAGAAAGCAGTCATATGCCACCCAAGAAATGTGGCGTAAACCACTTCAACCTTTTTCGCGGGTGCGCACGATTAAGTAGAGAAATTTACACGTTTTCAGCGAACGGTTAAGATGAATATCTTTATAATACCGAATTCTCTCCGACTAATGTCTCACGTACTGCATCGAAGATGGGAACTGCATTGCGCCACATCAGCTACAGTTTTCGACATTCGATATCTCCAGCCTCTTATCGCCAGTTATATCCACGAAAGAGAAATTTATATTCTGAGGGGGTCGTGTACTTAACATATGACATTTCCCAAAGCAATGTTCGCCCCCCCCCAAGGTAGTCGGGGCACCTGTATGACCCCTTGCCCCCAAGGCATTGCATATAGTGACTGCTCGAAGGTACCAAATTTTTAAAAATGTTATATCTAGGAATTTGTTCACCGCTTCAAGAAATTTGCATAAAAATTTTAACTATGAAATTGAACTGCCACATATCGTCTTTTTCGTGGACGAATAAAAAAACGAAAAATTTCCCCAATATTTCCCGGTATACATATATCCCTTTGGCATCATTGTTATAATAATTTTTCGAGGGACGGTATAAAATTTTCAGGCTTAATTAATAAAATTTTTATTTTCTATTCCAGGAAGGTCACTTTTCTATTCCAAAATAAATGCACACCCCGACATCAAGGACTTGAGGGTTTGGATGCAGACTGCAATTCCTGCTTATGCGAAGCTCAGGGAGAAATGGGAAAGATATGTGAATGAGGCGCGCAGGTGCGTGGAGTAGACAGTCACGCCCACACAGTACGTGTTTATTGATTTTGTATACCGTTAACCCCTTAGTTGCGGTTGGAACTTTTTGCAAAAATATGTGGTTTGGGGACAATTCAAAGTATTGCGTGATCATGGCCGCATGCACGCATGCGACATCATGTATGTTATAGGAGACCATCAAATAAGCCACAACGAATCATGGTATAGCTATATCTATCGTATATCTCGAGATATATGGATTATCCAACCAAAATTTTGAGTATTTTGAGCATAGAAATTACGCATACGTCTTGTGTACGATGCGTGACTGCAGTCTTATTGACTTGTATCATGGTAAAATATCGCGGAAATTAACATGTTAGACTATCCCTAATCCATAGTACGCATTAATACCGCCCAATGTGCCAAAAAATACCAAAAATTGCCAAAAAAACACCGAAAAAACACTTGGATTCAAATGTTTTCCTCACTTAAGAAATGTTTTCCATACTTAAGCTAAAACTCAGGTGATTTTGCTCATAAAATGAGACTATGTGGTGATATAATACCCCATGTTGCATGCGAGACTGGCGTTGGGATCCATTTCTATCGTATATTTCCACATGGCCACGTATATGCTTACCAATACGGGATGTTTATGGTCTTGGTTAGCTACTTTTCAAAGCCAAATTTAAGCGCAAAATGACACAAATAGACAAATTTGGGTTTGGAAATACTAACACGTGAGAGATATATCGCACTAGTATATGTGCTATACTATTGGTTAACCTGTAGCCATATATCATGAGTGCACCCACAAACCTTACAATATTCGATGCGCCAACCGCACATATGCAGTTTCATGGTAAGCCACGCTCTCATTTTCGAGGCCTTGTTGAGAATTCTCAACGTGTCGCAGCTAAGGGGTTAAGGTACACAAAATGCATAAAGGGTATCTTAGGGTACCCTTTAGAGCACTAACAACGTTATTTCTTGTGGATGCACAGCTGGAACCGCAAGGTTCGAAGTATTCCCAAGACACGCCGAGGTAAATACGCGCAGGCTTTAGGAAAACCCGAACACATTGACGAGCCAATTTTTGGAGCGTACACAGATCCCACAGTATGGCTGGGTCGAAAGTTCACGGAGTATGAGTCGTTGCTCGTGGTCGGGCCGAACCCGGTTTGCCGAAGCTTTTCTTACGTGACCATCGGTGATGGCTTTTATCGCACTGCTGGGAGTGATCGCAACAAGAGCACCTTACATAGTTATTTCCGGACTTTCTTCATTAATGAGCAGTTGGATAAAGATGGAAGGGTGATCCTGAAGAAGAAGGGTTTGCCTAAAACCAAGGAAGTTGACAGGTGCGTCCTCCCAAATCGGAATAGTATGCGGTTAGTGCATAAACCATACCACTTAATGTACCACGTTCGACCTATCTACAGGCATGAAACATGCTGCTGGCTGGGAGTGATCGCGATAATACCAACATATACAGCTGCTTTCGGGCTTTCTCCGTGAACGAATGTGTGGGTGAAGGTGGAAAGGTGATCCTGAAACAAAAATGGTGTGACGAAGCCACCGGTTATGTGGGTGCTTACCGAATACTGTAAAGATAGTTAGTCTGCGGATAGCGCATACAGTTCTGTACTTAACCCTTAAGCCGGTATCTGGGTCAGATCTGACCCAGAAGCGATGGCAAAGTATATGCTGCTTGGGCAATTGCGGTTGCATACCTTGCATGATTTGTGCACTGGGTATTTGCACGTACACCGTTGTGTACATATGTAAGCGTAGCGTACTTGTGCGGGGCACGTATGCATAATATATATCGCACGTACCCGCATATTTGTCGCGAATCAGTTGCACATTTGTACGTTTTTTGCGTAATTTTATCTTGCAAAACATACAAAACGCGCCTAAACTGCAACGTTATACTTACCTACGGCTCATCTACAAGCACGCGTTGCATCATGGGCCATGTCCCGATCATTATGTAAGTGATTGGTGGCTATCATCATGGAATATGACCCATAGTATCGCAAAAATCACCACACGTGTCCCTTAAGTATGGAAAACATTCCTTAAGTATGGAAAACATTCCTTAAGTATGGAAAACATTGTGAAATATATGTATTTTTGATGTTTTTTTGGCATAAATCCACAGAAAACGATAGGCAGATGAACGCACATCGGTGCAAGTGAATCATCCTTGGAGCGTATCATCAAGGTCGATGATTCAATACCAAACTTGTGCAAAAATATGTCGAGCAGATGTCGTCATCAATGACGATGAAATTAAATCGTGCCTGTAAAATCGAAAACATTCTAACCATGTGCGCATATAAGAGTGGATATATTCGACATATATCGACATGTAGTGTCGCAAATAGTTGGTAATATAGGTATATATGCAATAATTGGTAAAGCAAACGGGCATTTAGTGACTAAGCATACATCGCAAAAATCCATTACCACAACACATATAGAAACCCCTCGAATTCTAACCACCGGCTTAAGGGTTAATGCACTATGTTCCAACTAATTGCGTATCAAACATGGTGGCGGTATGCAGGCACGGCCGCATTACAAACATTCTGCGGGTGGAGATCGCGGGACGGCTGTGCATCTTATTGAGAGTCAACTGGCTGGCAAAGCCAACCGAACAACAAATCAAGGCCTACCGTCAGAGGAACTCGATTCTCGGGCCGGACGATGTGACTAAGACGGTGTACACCTTCAACCCGCACCGTGACCCAGCGGCTTTCTAGAAGAAAACCGCGCCTTTCATCTTAGCCAACAAAGTTGAACAGCAGGTCGTCGTTATACCACATCCGTGCATGGAGACCGCGGTCATTCTTGACCCCACGGCTGACTTTTTTGAATGCCTAAAGCCATCACTTGACTCTGACGACAACTAGGATGACAACGAGGACTGACCTGATGTTTCGATCGACGGGATTCTAGGCCGTGGACGGTCCCTCGGCATATTGCGTTGTGTGATTTCGTGGAACACACAGCATGTGCAGTGGTTGCGTACTTTACGCGCATATACCGCTGTAGTACACGTTTAACATGTTGATTAATATATATATGGTTAACACATTAACGTGTGATTGCCATAGTGTACTAACGAGCATACTAGCGACATGCTAACGTAGCACATTCCCAAAGCAATTTAGCCCCAATATCAGCTTCTTTAAACAGCGGCATACCCCCTTAACTAATGTCCAGTTCGCCATCCAATCACCTTAGAACATCATTGCTTGAAGTGCATTTGGACCCCATCCATGATCCACTGCGCAATACGCCACGAGTCTGACACCCACTCCCACACTTAAGGAGACTGGGAGTTAGTATGCCGTTAACATACTAACGTGTAATTGTCATAGTGTACTAACGAGCATACTAACGACATGCTAACGTAGCACATTCCCAAAGCAATTTAGCCCCAATATCAGCTTCTTCAAACAGCGTCATACCCCCTTAACCAGTGCCCAGTTCGCCATGATCCATTCACCTTCGAACATCATTCAAGTGCATTTGGACCCCATCCATGACCCACTACGCACCACACCACGAGTCCACCAACTCCCACACTTAAGGAGACTGGGAGTTAGTATGCCGTTAACATACTAACGTGTAATTGTCATAGTGTACTAACAACGTGCTAACGACATGCTAACGTAGCACATTCCCAAAGCAATTTAGCCCCAATATCAGCTTCTTCAAATCGGGTCATACTTCCTTAACCAGTGCCCATTTCACCATCCATTCACCTTAGAACATCATTGAAGTGAATCTGGACCCCATCCATGACCCACTATGCACCACACCACGAGTCCACCAACTCCCGCATTCTATCATACTAACTCACATTGTGTACTCACGCATCGCGTTAGTATGCTGTTAGTACGCTTTCTAAAAGTACGCGGCGTTAGTATGCCGTTAAGGCACGATAACACACCGTTAGTGCACATACTAACGTTTTCTAAAATGGTAGGG